>JAVJIF010023717.1:0-51094 GCA_038442645.1 Agave tequilana
TTTCTTCTTTTTTGTAAATTGTGATATGGATTTTAACCACAACAATTCTTTCAATCCTAATATAAATCATATTTCACTCCACCTCATTTGATTCGGATAACTCCGACCGACCATGTACAACATGAACCAACCATTTATGCCGAGTTGGGATTATCCGAATCAATATGACCCATATCCTCAACCATATGACTATAATTTTCAAAATATTTCAACTCTTCACAGAGTAAATGAGGATTCACCTCCCCCGAGTCAGATTTTCAACCACATTGTGCACAATTTTCACAACATTCATTCCCCAATTCTACTTCATATGCTCCTTTTTTCTGAGCCACCTATTGAAGAAAATTGTAACGCCCCGATCCCAAGGTACGGGGACGTTATGGCGATGTACATACGCGAGGTGAAACACGCTCACGCGTACGTTAAGCCTCAGTACAGTACAATACCTCCATATAATCATGAGTTCCAGCATGAAATAAGTACAAGAATACCTGCAGAAAGAGGTCAGCGATCATAACAGAAATGAATACCAGAAATGAATAGTAGGATAAATAAGATAACAGAAATAAAACATAAAGATACCTATGAAGTGTCTCGATGAGAAATCTCCTATGTGACTCCAAGGCACTCTCGGATACTATGGTACGCGGATCTCCAATCTGGGCACGCAAACCCAGGGTCGTCAGAAAGCGACCTAGTGAGTGGTAAAATGAAGGAGGCAGTAATATATACAATAGTAATACAAGCACGATAATAACATATAGTACATGAGGTTGGACTAGTGATACCATATAAGAAGGATATATAAACAGTAGAAATAGATAAACATGAAAGCAGTGCAAATAGATAAATGTCGTTACCATCACTACCTAGCCGGTTATCATCAGGTCATGTCTATAGCATGTCCAGTTTATCGAATAAATGGTGACGTGATAGAAATGAATATGCTGAATGTAAATGAACATGCAGGTGGGCATATGCAATATAATCACTATACGGTGTGGTGTATATACGTAATGATGTCTGCTATACAGAAAGCATAAGATATGCAATGCAGAACATGCGTCGTATGCCATGCAATGCAGAACATGCGTCATATGCCATCACAGACAGTATAACATATGCCAGGTAAAGTAACAAGGATAAAGGTAACATGATATCGGATAACATATGCCGGTAAAGTAACAAGTATACAGGTAACATGATATCGGATAAAGTAGCATGAACAATAACAAGATAGCATACAGGTACCAGGCATGTCATGTGATTTATACAATTTAGCAATCAGTACCACCTGGTATTACAATCACTCTCTTCCAGTGTCCCTACCACTGACAGTTCATACTGGAGCCCGCACTCCAGTCGAACCCATCCGGACATGGCCTACGGGTACCATTATCCAAACGAGAGAGTGACCAAATAACAATGTTCCCGACGTCACTATTGTGTATGCTGTTTTATTATGTTAATTGAAACCCATGGTCGAGGAGTTCTTATCGGGTGGGTGTATCCCGTACATACCCGGGACAACGGCCTTATCAGATCCTTAGCTGCTGAGACCAGGGCCAGCCCGCTAGAGCTGTAACATGTAACATGAGTAACAGATAGTAGCCAGCACTACCAACCCCTCCCCTGCAGTGGGACGAACAATGGATCCAGACATCCACCCGATATGATCTAATCACCGTCAAGTCTCCCCCATACCCAAGTTATCATTATTATCTGATATGTCAAGTATACAGTGTAACAAGAACACATACAGTACATTACGGGTAAAGATAACTGGACCAGAGCTCTGTTGATAGCATAGAACAATATAACGGGAATCGGGAACAACATATCGGGAATAATATAACGGGAACAATATAACGGATCAATAGATGTGGAAGTCCACATATCGCATATCAACAGCTCTCATGTCCAGTAACGGGAAATCCGTATCAGTAACAGGAAATAATCATGTAACATGAATACGGTAACATGAAACAATAATACATGTAATATGCACGGTGATCCATATGACAAGAATAATTAAATCATGTATGCACGTGTAACAGTGATATGCCGAGAATTCATGTAATGATGATAATGGTATAGGATATGACGGTATGCCGTGAAGTGGTGTACATGAATGCGAACGTGAGACGTGTCATAGTATCTGTGCAATATGTACAAGTAATACCAATGGGCAGTGTCTAATATCATGTACAGTGAACTATCGTATCAGTGTAAGGATGATAGCAATAATATGACACGCGGTGTCCTGTGAATTATAGTAACATATCTAGCATGCATGTCTAGTGACAGTGTCGTGTCATAGCGTATCTGTGGAACCGTATGCAGGTAACGTTACTGTGATACGATACATGATATGATAGTGTCCAAACATATGGTGACATAGTGAGCCGGATGTCAGTGGTCCATGAACATGACCTAATAGGTATCCAGTGTCACACTCTACGTCTATTAGGTATCCGACATATTTAAGTACAGTGTTTATTACAATGTTTTCATATGGTGTACCAATTAGGATTTACCGGTAATTAATAAAGCAACCAAGTTTAATTAATAGACTAAAAAGATAATTTATAAAATAAAAATACTCACAAACTAGCTATAGGATGGTAGCTCTCTTCCCCACGATCGCAACGGATCCAGAATCGCCCGAATCGGAGTCCGGATGCTCCAGATATCGCCCGAATACTAAATCATAACAAACAGGTTTAAATATGTAAATAAACATATTAAATGCAAATACTGGAATATATAGGGGGTTTTCTGTAAATTTACCTTAGACGGGTTCGGGTCGCCCGCGGGTCGGGTTTGGATCCAATACCCAAACCCACAACTTATCTTAATGGGTTACGGGTCAACGGGGTTTATGGGTTGGGGTGATATTCAAACCCAACTCCCTTATGGGTTATTGGGTTCGGGTTACACCCGAACCCAATTACTCAACAACAATAGCAATAGCAGCAGCAGCAGCGCTGCTGCTGCGCCCCCTTGGCCGGCCACTGGCCGGGCCGCCAGGCTGTGGGGGAGGCCCGCCGGCGGCGGTCCCGGCCGCCGGCGGTGAGGCCATCGGCCCAGTGAAGAGAGGAGAGGAGAGAGAGTGAGATGGAGAGAAACAGAGAAAGGGGAGGAAGAAACAGAGTAGAGAAAAAGAAAGAAAAGAAGAAGAAAAAAGAAGAAGAAGAAGAGGAAAGAGGAGAGGGGTGGCCGGCTTGGGCGGCGCCGGTCGGGGACGCGGCCCGGGGTCGCGGGCGGCGGCGGCGGCGGCGGCGACCTCTGGCGACGGGTCGGTTGCTCCCCATGTTGGGTTGCACAGAGAGATGAAGAGAGGTTAGAGAGAGAGAGGGAGATTAGTGATTGTAATTAGAGAGAGTGAGGAGAGAGAGGAAAGGGGATTTAGAGAGAGAAATATGGGAGAGAGAGTGAGAAGGGGGATGTTAAATAAGGGGAGAGAGAAAAGGCGGTGGCTGGGTTGATTGAAAGAGGCGGTGGAAGAGGAAGAGTGGAGAAGAAGGAAGAAAGAAAAAGAAAAGAAAGGATTTAAAAATTCAAATAATATTATTTAATTCGGCCAAATTCGACTAGCTCCGAACGGTGCCTAAGAATTACAGAAAATAGAAAATATTATCCTGAGATGGAATATGAAGACGGTTTAAAGAAATTCGATCCGATTTGCAAATTAAAAATCCCGGAGTGTCTCGCCGATACGGGCGACACTTGTTTGGCCGGATTTTCGATAAATTCAGAAAAATCCCTAAAAATACTCGAACGTAAAGAACACGATTCTAAGGCACAAGGTGAAAGCGGAATTACAAAATACAACTCCATTTGTGCAATAAAATCGTAGAGCCGATTATCGGTATCGGTCGACACCGACTACGGAGATTTTCCAAAATAATCCAAAAAATGTTAGAAAAATCCTGAAAAATCTCAAATATTATAAAATGTGTTTAGAAACTGGAATCGGCTCATCGGACTACCACGGAGGTCAAATTAATTTTGTGTACGTCGTATCGCGTACCGATACTGTGATACGTACATCGGGAGCAAGGGGTTACATTTCTCCCACCTTACAAAAATTGCGTCCTCGCAATTTCCAATCAGGTGTGAGACCAATATTTTTAACCCAAAGCCGAAATGTTATGGGCACACAACACTTTCGCTGCGCACTCTGATATCTATAAGGAACTCGAAATGGAGAAGTATTGTAGTGAACTAAACTAACGGATTGGAAGCAAAAAATGAAACGAAAGCAAGAAGGAAATCAGATAGTCTAGTGGACAACTATAAGTAAAAAATACAAAAGAGTCAAAGAATGAATTGTCAATGACATGGTATTCTTGTACTCGTTGCTGGAATCCCAAATTCAGATAAAAACGAGCTTGAATCTGAATCTGATTGTACTGTTGGTACGAGCCCGAGTATTGACTCAGGTGGTTACCCACACCAGGTGTGAACCTAGGCTCTGATACCACTGTGTAATGCCCCGATCCCAAAGGTACGGGGACGTTATGGCGACGTACATACGCGAGGTGAAAACACGCTCACGCGTACGTTAAGCCTCAGTACAGTACAATACCTCCATATAGTCATGAGTTCCAGCATGAAATAAGTACAAGAATACCTGCAGAAAGAGGTCAGCGATCATAACAGAAATGAATACCAGAAATGAATAGTAGGGATAAATAAGATAACAGAAATAAAACATAAAGATACCTATGAAGCGTCTCGATGAGAAATCTCCTATGTGACTCCAAGGCACTCTCGGATACTATGGTACGCGGATCTCTAATCTGGGCACGCAAACCCAGGGTCGTCAAAAGCGACCTAGTGAGTGATAAAATGAAGGAGGCAGTAATATATACAATAGTAATACAAGCACGATAATAACATATAGTACATGAGGTTGGACTAGTGATACCATATAAGAAGGATATATAAACAGTAGAAATAGATAAACATGAAAGCAGTGCAAATAGATAAACATGTCGTTTACCATCACTACCTAACCGGTTATCATCAGGTCATGTCTATAGGCATGTCCAGTTTATCGAATAAATGGTGACGTGATAGAAATGAATATGCAGTGATGTAAATGAACATGCAGGTGGGCATATGCAATATAATCACTATACGGTGTGGTGTATATACAGTAATGATGTCTGCTATACAGAAAGCATAAGATATGCAATGCAGAACATGCGTCGTATGCCATGCAATGCAGAACATGCGTCATATGCCATCACAGACAGTATAACATATGCCAGGTAAAGTAACAAGGATACAGGTAACATGATATCGGATAACATATGCCAGGTAAAGTAACAAGTATACAGGTAACATGATATCGGATAAGTAGCATGAACAATAACAAGATAGCATACAGGTACCAGGCATGTCATGTGATTTATACAATAGTAGCAATCAGTACCACCTGGTATTACAATCACTCTCTTCCAGTGTCCCATACACTGACAGTTCATACTGGAGCCCGCACTCCAGTCGAACCCATCCGGACATGGCCTACGGGTACCATTATCCAAACGAGAGAGTGACCAATAACAAGTGTTCCCGACGTCACTATTGTGTATGCTGTTTTATTATGTTAATTGGAAACCCATGGTCGAGGAGTTCTTATCGGGTGGGTGTATCCCGTACATACCCGGGACAACGGCCTTATCAGATCCCTGGCTGCTGAGACCAGGGCCAGCCCGCTAGAGCTGTAACATGTAACATGAGTAACAGATGGTAGCCAGCACTACCCCGTCCCCTGCAGTGGGACGAACAATGGATCCAGACATCCACCCGATATGATCTAATCAACCGTCAAGTCTCCCCCATACCCAAGTTATCATTATTATCTGATATGTCAAGTATACAGTGTAACAAGAACACATACAGTACATGATACGGGTAACATGATAACTGGACCAGAGCTCTGTTGATAGCATAGAACAATATAACGGGAATCGGGAACAATATATCGGAACAATATAACGGGAACAATATAACGGGATCAATAGATGTGGAAGTCCACATATCGCATATCAACAGCTCTCATGTCCAGTAACGGGAAATCCGTATCAGTAACAGGAAATAATCATGTAACATGAATACGGTAACATGAAACAATAATACATGTAATATGCACGGTGATCCATATGACAAGAATAATTAAATCATGTATGCACGTGTAACAGTGATATGCCGAGAATTCATGTAATGATGATAATGGTATAGGATATGACGGTATGCCGTGAAGTGGTGTACATGAATGCGAACGTGAGACGTGTCATAGTATCTGTGCAATATGTACAAGTAATACCAATGGGCAGTGTCTAATATCATGTACAGTGAACTATCGTATCAGTGTAAGGATGATAGCAATAATATGACACGCGGTGTCCTGTGAATTATAGTAACAGTATCTAGCATGCATGTCTAGTGACAGTGTCGTGTCATAGCGTATCTGTGGAACCGTATGCAGGTAACGTTACTGTGATACGATACATGATATGATAGTGTCCAAACATATGGTGACATAGTGGGCCGGATGTCAGTGGTCCATGAACATGACCTAATAGGTATCCAGTGTCACACTCTACGTCTATTAGGTATCCGACATATTTAAGTACAGTGTTTATTACAATGTTTTTCATATGGTGTACCAATTAGGATTTACCGGTAATTAATAAAGCAACCAAGTTCAATTAATAGACTAAAAGATAATTTATAAAATAAAATACTCACAAACTAGCCATAGGATGGTAGCTCTCTTCCACGATCGCAACGGATCCAGAATCGCCCGAATCGGAGTCCGGATGCTCCAGATATCGCCCGAATACTAAATCATAACAAACAGGGTAAATATGTAAATAAACATATTAAATGCAAATATTGGAATATATGGGGTTTTCTATAAATTTACCTTAGACGGGTTCGGGTCTCCCGCGGGTCGGGTTTGGATCCAATACCCAAACCCACAACTTATTTTAATGGGTTACGGGTCAACGGGGTTTATGGGTTGGGGTGATATTCAAACCAACTCCCTTATGGGTTATTGGGTTCGGGTTACACCCGAACCCAGTTACTCAACAACAACAATAACAGCAGCAGTAGCAGCGCTGCTGCTGCGCCCCTTGGCCGGCCACTGGCCGGGCCGGCCAGGCTGTGGGGGAGGCCCGCCGGCGGCGGTCCAGCCGGCGTGAGGCCATCGGCCCAGTGAAGAGAGGAGAGGAGAGAGAGTGAGATGGAGAGAAACAGAGAAAGGGGAGGAAGAAACAGAGTAGAGAAAAAGAAAGAAAAGAAGAAGAAAAAGAAGAAGAAGAAGAAGAGGAAAGAGGAGAGGGGTGGCCGGCTTGGGCGGCGCCGGTCGGGTCGCGGCCCGGGGTCGCGGGCGGCGGCGGCAGCGGCGGCGACCTCTGGCGACGGGTCGGTTGCTTCCCCATGTTGGGTTGCACAGAGAGATGAAGAGAGGTAGAGAGAGAGGGAGATTAGTGATTGTAATTAGAGAGAGTGAGGAGAGAGAGGAAAGGGGATTTAGAGAGAGAAAATATGGGGGAGAGAGTGAGAAGGGGGATGTTAAATAAGGGGGAGAGAGAAAAGCGGTGGCTGGGTTTGATTGAAAGAGGCGGTGGAAGAGGAAGAGTGGAGAAGAGGAAGAAAGAAAAAGAAAAGAAAGGATTTAAAAATTCAAATAATATTATTTAATTCGGCCCAAATTCGACTAGCTCCGAACGGTGCCTAAGAATTACAGAAAATAGAAATATTATCCTGAGACGGAATATGAAGACGGTTTAAGAAATTCGATCCGGTTTGCAAATTAAAAATCCCGGAGTGTCTCGCCGATACGGGCGACATCTGTTTGGCCGGATTTTCGATAAATTCAGAAAAATCCCTAAAAATACTCGAACGTAGAGAACACGATTCTAAGGCACAAGGTGAAAGCGGAATCACAAAATACAACTCCGTTTGTGCAATAAAATCGTAGAGCCGATTATCGGTATCGGTCGACACCGACTACGGAGATTTTCCAAAATAATCCAAAAATGTTAGAAAAATCCTGAAAAATCTCAAATATTATAAAATGAGTTTAGAAACTGGAATCGGTTTCAATCGGACTACCACGGAGGTCAAATCAATTTTTGTTCGTCGTATCGCGTACCGATACTGTGATACGTACATCGGGAGCAGGGGGTTACAAAAATCATCATTACAAAGGACTTTAGAAGAAATAATAGAGGCCCAAAAATAATTTGAAACAATATGGCCTCATCATGTCCACAAAATTTCCAAAATTCATATAGTTCTTTTCCAGAACCATCAAAGAAAAATCATTATGGAAAAAACTATGGAATTCGTACAAGAGACCGAGCGCATAATGCAAAATACGATTGACTTCCCATGTCCATCAAATGTTCAAGAATCTTGTCATTTTGGAAATCCAGCTTCAATTTCATCATACCAATCTGAACTTGACCAATATCCAATTCCTGATACTTTGACAAGTTATTCATTTCCTGAAATTGAACTTGAAGATGAATGTGAACCTGAGCTTCAAGTTAGCGATTCAAGTCCATTCCTTGATTCAATATCGACTCCTGTAGTGTTACCTATAATAAGTGACGTTCTTGAGCCAGTTTTGATTCACATACTTCCTAAATTTGACTCGATCGTTTCACCCATTCACATTCCTTCCATGGACAAAATCAAGATTCAATTTCATTACATTCATTTGAACTTGCCCAAATGTAACCCCCTGATCCCTGATATACGTATCACAGTATTAGTACTCGATACGGCGTACAAAGTTGATTAACCTTCCTAGTAGTCAGATTGAGCCGATGTCAGCTTCAGATTTTATTTTTCAATATTTTAGATTTTTCAGAATTTTTTGGAATTTTTCTAGATTATTTTGAAAAATCTCAGTAGTCGGTGTCGACCGATACCGATAATCGGCTCTGCGATTATTAGTTCACAAATGGAGTTGAATTTTGAGAATCCGTTTTCACCTTGTGTCTTAAAATCATATTTTCTACGTTATGATATTTTTGGAGATTTTTCTGAATTTATGAAAAATCGGGCCAACCGGTATCGCCCAATATCGGCGATACCTTTTAGGATTTTTAATTTGCAAACCAGATTGAATTTCTTCAAACCCTTTTCATATTATATCTTAGGATAATATTCTCTATTTTATGTAATTTTGGTAACCGTTCGGGACTAGTCGAATTCTGGACTAAATTAAATAATATTAATTTAATTATTAAATCCTTTTCTTTTCTTTTCTTTTTCTTTCCCCTTCTCCCCTTCTCTGGAATTTTCCTTTTTCCACCGACTTACTCCACTGCCATTAGCCACCGCCTTCCTTTCCTTTTAAATCCCTTCCCTCTCTCTTTCTCTCTCTAATTTATCCCTATTTCCCTCACTCTCTCTTTCTCTCTCTGTTTTTATTTCAGTCAAGGGGGCAGACCGTCGGCAGCAAGCTGGTCGCCACCGCGTCCCCCGGCCAGGCGCCGCCGCGCCCCCCAAATGGCCGCCGCACCCTTCCCTCTTCTTCTTTTCCTTCTTTTCTTCTTCTCTTCTTCTTCTTCTTCCAGTTCTGCTTCTCCTCTCACTCTCTCTCTTCCTCTTTGTGCGCGGGCTCCCTCGCCGCCGCCCGCCGCCCGTTGCCGCGCCAGTCGCCGTGGCCGCGCAGCCGCGCGCCATGCCCAGGGCAGCAAAACGCTACCCTGCCCTGTTTTTCTCTGTTCTCTCTCTTTCTCTCTCTCTCTCTCTCCACTTCTATCTTTCTCTCCCCCTCTCTATGTGACCACCGCGGCGGCTAGACCCGCCGCCGGCGGGTCTAGCTCGTCGCCGGCCAGCTGAGCTGGCCGAATGGCCTGTAGAGGAGCGGCAGCAGTGGCTGCTGCCGCTGCTGCTGTCTTTGATGGGTTCGGTTCACACCCGAACCCATTAGTCCTATTGGGTCGACTTTGAAACCCAATAACAACCCATTAACCCAATCACTTAAGTTTTGGGTTTGGGTTTGGATCTAAACCCGACCTGTTAAGAGCCCAAACCCGCATCCAAAACCCAATAAAGGTAATATTACAGAAAACCCCCTGCTAATTTTTATTATTTGCATTTGAGATATTTTTATTACATATTTAACCCGTTTATATGGATTCTAGTATTCGGGCGATATCTGGAGCACCCGGACTCCGATTTGGACGATTCTAGAACCGTTGCGATCGTGGGAACGAGAGCTACCTTTCCGTGGCTAGTTTGTGAGTGTTTTTCTTTTATAAATTATATCTATTTAGAGATCCTAAATTGATTGATTGCTTTCAGTCATAAATCTTGATTATGGATACATCATTGTAACTATTAATTAATAACTTGTAATTATTGGAAACTCTTATAATATGAATAAAATATAATATTATAAGTTGCTTCCTGATTTAATATAACTATAGGTGATTTAATAATAATAACAATAAATACTGAAATATCCAACTCTGACACAGTCATCATACCTGCACAGCCACTGACACTCGGGCCACTATTTCACCATATTCTGGGACACTATTATTTCATATATTGTATCATAGTTAGATAACTATCGTTACATGTATACTGATCCACATATACTCTATGACACTACACTGTCACTAGACATGAATGCTAGACACCGTTATTTCATGCACTGGTATCATCATTACACGGATACTGTAGTTCAGTGGACATGGTATTACATTATACACTGACCACTGTTATTACATGTACTAGTGATACGCTGATATGTTACACGGATTATTGCTACACATATATATTCCACTGGTACACGGATATACCAATTCACGGAATACCGCATTTCATATTATTGTTATCATTGTTACATGGATGCTCGGTACACAGTTATGTCATGTTTACACATCACTGTTACACATGCATGTATTGTTTCTATAATCTTGTCATATGGATCATTGTTTATAGTGCATGTATATTCAGGTATTCTTGTTGCATGATTGTTTCCCGTTATTGATATTCCTGTTACTGGATACATGAGCTGTTGATATGCGATGTGTGGAACTAAGTGCCACGTGGATTCAAGCCACGGGGGCCACCTCTAGAATCCCCTATCTATTGCTTCCTATTTCCCGTTATCGTGTTTCGTGCTATCAACAGAGTTCATGTCCTGTTATCGTGTTATATGTATCATGTACTGTTCTTGTTCCTGATACCCTGTGTACATTAAATGTATGAAATATAAGATGGGATTGGGGAGACTTGACGGTTGACTAGATCTTGTCGGGTGATGTCTGGATCCATTGTTAGTCCCACTGCAGGGGACGGGGTAGTGCTGGCTACCGTCTGTATACCTCATAAGCTCCCGTTTCCCGTTATTATTTTAGCTCATTGAGTTCTCGTTACATGTTATAGTCTTAGCGGGTTGGCCCTGGTCTCAGCAGCCAAGGGTCTGTTTAAGGCCGTGATCCCGGGTATGCACGGGATACACCTACCCGATAAGAGCTCCTTGACCATTGGGTTTCCAATTAACATAATAAAATGGTATAAATAATAATGACGTTGGGAACACTTGTTATTTGGTCACTCTCTCGTTTGGATAATGGTACTCGTACGTCATGTCCGGATGGGTTCTACTGGAGTGCGGGCTCCAGTATGAACTGCCAGTGGTATGAGATACTGAAAGAGATTGATTAAATACCAGGTGGTACTGATTGTTATTATTGTATAACTAACATGACTTGCCTGATACATGTATACTATTGTGTAGTTGTACTTGTTACTATTTCTAATATTTTATCCACTATCATGTTACCTGTAGACTTTGCTATATTACCTGATACTTGTTACACTTCATGTGGTGACAGACTCTTCATGTACACGTATACCTTGCATTGCATGCTTTTAGTTCCTGTATATCCTATAGACACTATTCCCGTATACTCACATCGCTATAGAATGGTTGCATACTTCATCTACATGTTCACATGCATCACGTCAACAATGTTTATTATATACAAACATGAGACTACTGTAGACATGACCCGATGATAACATGCTAATTGATGACAGCATTAAATATGACATTGTTATATTTCTACAGATTATTAAATTTCTATTATATGGTATCACTATTACATAAACATCTATTATATATTATTATCGTGCTTGTATTACTATAGTACATATTACTGTCTCCTTCATTTTACCACTCACTAGGTCGCTTTCTGACGGCCCTGAGTTTGCGTGCCTAGGTTGGAGATTCGAGATATCATACTGTCAGATATGTAATAGCATTCACATAGGAGACTCATCATCGAGACCATTCATAGGTATCTTTGTGATTTGTTTTTGTTATCTTATTTATCCCTGTATTCATATCTGTTATGATTACTAACCTCTTTCTGCAGGTATTCTTGTACTTATTAATGCTGGAACTCTTGTATACATGGAGGCTATTTTCTGTACTGAGGCTTAGCGTACGTGCGTGAGGGTATCTCCGCCCTGCGTATGTACGTCGCCATAACGTTCCCGTACCTGCGGGATCGGGGCGTTACACCAAAATTTTGAGAACCACCTTGACATTTTAGCAAGTTATCCTTTTCTCGAAATTGAACTTGATCTTGAATGTGATCCTGAACCTCATATTAGTAATTCCATTTCACTTTTTGATTCAATAATGACTCCGGTATCTTTACCAGATTTTTTCTCTATTCCGGAGTCAACATTGAATCCTGTACCAGTACACCGTGAAATAGAATCACCAATCTCTAATGATCCCACTTCATTCATGGGGAAAGTGTGTGAATATCAATTCTTTGGTTTGGACCCTGTTTTTGAACCAATTTCGACTCTCATTGTTGACTTTCGACTTGATCTGAGTCAACTTCCCGAGTCGGTGTCGGTTTTTGTTCCTGATCCATTTGAGTCCAAATCCCTCATCTTCCAAAATCACACTTCATTATTGGATAAGAATGTTGAAGAAAATGACTCAGTAATTATTTTTGAAAATTGAAAATTAGATGGGGATAATTTTTTAAATAAATCATTCATTAAATTTGTTGGCCCAAAGGCCTTCCACTCTAGTTTTGATGATGATTAACTCATGTAGTTATGTTTACTAATAATCTTGTGTTGTTTAAGTTTCAGATCATTAACCAAGATATTAGTTGGTGATTAGCTTCAACAGGAGTTTAGAAGCTTTTCATGATGATTCCAGGGCCAAAGCATCAAGATCACACTTTGCCTAGTCCATGGATGGAGTTTTGGAGCAAGTCAACTTGAAGATGAAGATCATCAAGAAGACTTAGGTATCCATAATTTAGATAGTGTATTTTAGATCCATTTGTAAAGCTTAGTATAGTTGATATGCTTAAGTGCACAAACACACACGTTTTCATGTTTTGGATTTGGTTTTCATGAATAGATTGATCAAAACAAGTTTACATGTTATATGTATGTAGATGTTTTCTAGTTATACATACATGGTTTAACTTGCTAAACAAACTTATTTTGATATCCCTATTCATGTATTGAAAAATCAAGTTTGATAAAAATACAAGTGTTGGTTTTTGATAAACTTTACAAGACTCAAAAATGAATTTATATGATTGATATATGTCTTGAAGTTTTTATCACAAGTTTGTGTTTTCATATAAAATGATAAACTATTTTTGGTGATTTTTAGAAGTGTTAAAAGATTTTTAGAAAAATATTTTACAGTATTTTTCTGACCCAGATTTCTGTTCCAGGCTTCAATCAGTCGACTAGTCAACCTGACCTAGTCGACTTGGGTGAAGTCGGTCGACCGGGCCGGTCGACCGACGTGCACAAATCTGTGCACGTTTGAAGGCACTGGGACGGTCGACCGCTCCGGTCGACCGGGGCACTTACAGTGCTCTCTGTTTGTTTGGGTCGACCGGGCCGGTCGACCGCAGTTGCCCAACGGTCATATTTCTGACCGTTGGCGGTCGACCGGGCCAGTCGACCGTTGCCTGTCAGAGTTGCCAGCTCAGCTCTAACGGCTAGTTTTGTATTGGGGCTATATATACCCATCTCTTCATAGTTTTTGTAGAAGTTTTCAAGGGCAAAAATTTCAGACCTTCTTAAGTGTTTTTAAAGAGTTTTCAAAAGTGTTTTGGGTTTTAAACTTCCAATTTGATTTGTGTTTTGGGTTTTTGGAAAATCAAAGAAAATAGGAATTTGGGATATTTGTATTGGTTTTCATTCTCTATCTTTTACAAGTGTAACGCCCCGATCCCCAGGATACGGAGACGTTATGGCGACGTACATACGCGAGGTGAAAACAACCTCACGCGTACGTTAAGCCTCAGTACAGGGAATCACCTCCATAGACATAATGGTTCCAGCAGGAAATAAGTACAAGAATACCTGCAGAAGAGGTTAGCGATCATAACAGATATGAAAAAGAGGGACAAATAAGATAACAGAAATAAATCACTAAAATACCTATGAATAGTCCCGATGAGGAATCTCCCATGTGACTCCAAGGCACTCTCTGATAATACGGTAGCTCGGATCTCCAATCTGGGCATGCAAACCCAGGGTCGTCAGAAAGCGACCTAGTGAGTGGTAAAATGAAGGAAGCAGTAATATATACTATAGTACTACAAGCATGATACTACAATAGATACATGATGGTGTATATAATAAGGATATGTAAACAGTAGAAATAGATAAACATGAAAGCAGTGCCAATATATCAACATGTCATCTTTTAGTACCATCACTACCTAACCGGTTATCATCAGGTCATGTCTCTAATCGTATCCAGCTTATAGAATATATAATGTTATCTAGTGGTGACGAGTGTACATGCTAATGATGCTGTGATAGCAGTGAACATGCAGATGGGCGTATGCTACCTAACTAGTATACGGTGTGGTGCATAGACAGTAAAGATGTATGCAAGGTATACAGAAAATAGACTATATGCACATAAGCATGAATAGGATGCCACTACAGAAAGTGTAACATGTATCAGATAAAGTAACAAATAGACATGTAACATGATATCGGATAAATGATCAGGTACAATAAGAAGTACAACTATACAATAGGAAACCTGTATCAGGCAAGAAACAATAACAAGTAGTAAACATGTATCAGGCAAGTCCTGTTATTTATACAATAGTAGCAATCAGTACCGCCTGCTATTTTATTACTCTCTTCCAGTGTCCCATACCACTGGCAGTTCATACTGGAGCCCGCACTCCAGTCGAACCCATCCGGATATGGCCTACGGGTACCATTATCCAAACGAGAGAATAACCAAATAACAAGTGTTCCCGACGTCACTATTGTGTATACTGATTTTATTATGTTAATTGGAAACCCATGGTCGAGGAGTTCTTATCGGGTAAGTGTATCCCGTGCATACCCGGGATCACGGCCTTTATCAAACCCCTGGCTGCTAAGACCAGAGCCCTCCGCTAAGAGGGGAACAATAATCAAGTAACAATAGCTCATGGAGCAATACAATCGGTAGGTAGCACTACCATCCCCTGCAGTGGGAGAACAATATGGATCCAGTACATCACCCGATAAGATCTAATCAACCGTCAAGTCTCCCCATACCCCAGTTATCATTATGATCTGATATGTCAAGTATCCAATGTAACAAGAACAAATAACAGTACATGATACGGGTAATATGATAACTGGACTAGAGCTCTGTTGATAGCATAGAACAATATAACGGAAATCGGGAACAATATATCAGGAACAATATAACAGGAACAATATAACGGGATCAATAGATGTGGAAGTCCACATATCGCATATCAACAGCTCTCATGTCCAGTAACGGGAATATCCATATCAGTAACAGGAAATAATCATGTAACATGAATACGGTAACATGAAACAATAATACATGTAATAAGCACGGTGATCCATATGACAAGAATAATTAACTCATGTAGGCACGTGTAACAGTGATATGCCGAGAATCCCTGTGATGATGATAACGGTATAGGATATGACGGTATGCCGTGAAGTGGTGTACATGAATACGAACGTGAAACGTGTCATAGTATCTGTGCAATATGTACAAGTAATACATATGGGCAGTGTCTAATATCATGTACAGTGAACCATCGTATCGGTGTAAGGATGATAACAATAATATGACATACGGTATTTATCCTTGTACTAGTGGAACATAAATGTGTGGCCATAATCCATGTAACAGTACAGGTAATAATGGTAGTCAGTGTATCATATAATATCATGTCCTGTGAATTATAGTAACAGTATCTAGCATGCATGTCTAGTGACAGTGTCGTGTCATAGCGTCTGTGATACGATCCATGACATGATAGTGTCCAAACATATGGTGACATAGTGGGCCGGATGTCAGTGGAACATAACCTAATAGGTATCCAGTGTTACACTCTACGTCTATTAGGTATCCGACATATTGAAGTACAGTGTTTATTACAATGTTTTAATATGGTGTACCAATTAGGATTTACCGGTAATTAATAAAGCAACCAAGTTCAATTAATAGGCTAAAAAGATAATTTATAAAATAAAAATACTCACAAACTAGCCATGGGAAGATAGCTCTCTTTCCCACGATCGCAACGGATCCAGAATCGTCCAAATCGGAGTCCGGATGCTCCAGATATCGCCCGAATACTGAAAGTAATAAAATAGGGTTAAATATGTAATAACAGAAATTATCCAGGGGGCTATTTGTAAATTTACAGGGGGCCTAAAAGTAATTAATTATTTTACAGGGGCTAAAATGAAATTGTACCTTATCGGGTCGGGTCCGGGTATAAACGGGTCGGGTTTGGGTTGAACCCGAACCCAAACCCAGTTGGGTCTCCTTCTCCAGGCCCACGACAGCAGCAACAGTTGCTGCTGCCGTCTGCGGCTGCTGCGCGCGCAAGCCGGCCAGCAGGGCTGGCCGGCGGCAAGGGGAGGACCCGCCGGCGGCGGTCCCAGCCGCCGGCGTTGCGCCGGGCGCGACCTGGTCGCGGCCTGCGCGACCTGGGCGCGGCCTGCGCGGCCTGGGCGCATCCTGGGCCAGCCTGGGCTGCCGGGCGGTGTGGAGGTGGCCGGCCGCGCTGGGGCGCGGCCGCCGGCCGGGGGCGTGCGCCTCCGGAGGCGCGCCGGGCAGGGGCGGCAGCGTTCGGGCGGCGCTTGGCCGGGCGCGGCTCCTCTGTCCTGGAACAGAGTGAGAGAGAGGGGGGGAGAGAGAGAGAGAGTTATGGAGAAAGGGTTAGAGAGTGGGAGAGAGAGTGAGGGGGTTTGGAGAGAGAGAAAGAGAGAGAGAGAGAGAGAGGATATTTTGAATGAGAGAGGGGGAGAGATTTTAAAATAAAAGAGGATAGAGATAGGTCGGTGACAATGGCGGTGGTGAAGCTTCGGGAAGAAGAAAAAGAAAAGGAAAGAAATTAAAGAGAAAAAAATAATATTTAATTAATATTCTAGTGGCCCAAAATTCGACCAGTTCCGAACGGTACCCAAAAATTTCAGAAAATAGAGAATATTAACCTGAGACGTAATATGAAGACGGTTTATCAAAACTCAATCCGGTTTGCAAATTAAAAATCCCGGAGTGTCTCGCCGATACGGGCGACACCGGTTTTGCCCGGATTTCGATAAAATCAGAAAAATCCCCAAAAATACCCAAACGTAGATAATACGATTCTAAGATATACTGAGGAAGCGGATTCTCAAAAGTCTACTCCGTTTGTGAAATAAAAATCAGAAGGCCGGTTATCGGTATCGGTCGACACCGACAACGGAGATTGTCCAAAATAATCCAGAAAAATTCTAGAAAATCCTGAAAAATCTACAATATTAGGGAATAATTTTTGAAACTGAAATCAGGTTAATCGGAATACTACAGAGATCAAATCAAATTTGTACGTCGTATCGCGTACAGATACGGTGATACGTACACCGGGGAACAGGGTATTACATTTCTCTCCACCTTACAGAAAATTGCGTCCTCGCAATTTCACTCAGGTGTGAGAACAAGATTTCCAATCCCAAAGCCGAAATGTGTCGGGTCCACGACACTTCCGCTGCGTCACTCTGATATCCAGAAGGAACTCGAGATGGAGAAGTATGGTAATTGAACGAATCCTAACGGATGGAAAACAAAACGATGCAAAGAAGATGAGAAGAAAATCGGATGCTTTGGTTGACAACTGGAAGGAAGGAATACAAACTAGTCAAGGAATGAATTATCAAGGTCATGGTATTCTTGTACTCGTTGCTGGAATCCCCAAATTCAGATACAGACACGTTAATCTGGACCTGATTGTACTGTTGGTAAGAGCCCGAGGATTGACCTAGGTGGTTACCCACACCAGGTGTGAACCTAAGCTCTGATACCACTCTGTAACGCCCCGATCCCCAGGATACGGAGACGTTATGGCGACGTACATACGTGAGGTGAAAACAACCTCACGCGTACGTTAAGCCTCAGTACAGGGAATCACCTCCATAGACATAATGGTTCCAGCAGGAAATAAGTACAAGAATACCTGCAGAAGAGGTTAGCGATCATAACAGATATGAAAAAGAGGGACAAATAAGATAACAGAAATAAATCACTAAAATACCTATGAATAGTCCCGATGAGGAATCTCCCATGTGACTCCAAGGCACTCTCTGATAATACGGTAGCTCGGATCTCCAATCTGGGCATGCAAACCCAGGGTCGTCAGAAAGCGACCTAGTGAGTGGTAAAATGAAGGAAGCAGTAATATATACTATAGTACTACAAGCATGATACTACAATAGATACATGATGGTGTATATAATAAGGATATGTAAACAGTAGAAATAGATAAACATAAAAGCAGTGCCAATATATCAACATGTCATCTTTTAGTACCATCACTACCTAACCGGTTATCATCAGGTCATGTCTCTAATCGTATCCAGCTTATAGAATATATAATGTTATCTAGTGGTGACGAGTGTACATGCTAATGATGCTGTGATAGCAGTGAACATGCAGATGGGCGTATGCTACCTAACTAGTATACGGTGTGGTGCATAGACAGTAAAGATGTATGCAAGGTATACAGAAAATAGACTATATGCACATAAGCATGAATAGGATGCCACTACAGAAAGTGTAACATGTATCAGATAAAGTAACAAATAGACATGTAACATGATATCGGATAAATGATCAGGTACAATAAGAAGTACAACTATACAATAGGAAACCTGTATCAGGCAAGAAACAATAACAAGTAGTAAACATGTATCAGGCAAGTCCTGTTATTTATACAATAGTAGCAATCAGTACCGCCTGCTATTTTAATTACTCTCTTCCAGTGTCCCATACCACTGGCAGTTCATACTGGAGCCCGCACTCCAGTCGAACCCATCCGGATATGGCCTACGGGTACCATTATCCAAACGAGAGAATAACCAAATAACAAGTGTTCCCGACGTCACTATTGTGTATACTGATTTTATTATGTTAATTGGAAACCCATGGTCGAGGAGTTCTTATCGGGTAAGTGTATCCCGTGCATACCCGGGATCACGGCCTTTATCAACCCCTGGCTGCTAAGACCAGAGCCCTCCGCTAAGAGGGGAACAATAATCAAGTAACAATAGCTCATGGAGCAATACAATCGGTAGGTAGCACTACCATCCCCTGCAGTGGGAGAACAATATGGATCCAGTACATCACCCGATAAGATCTAATCAACCGTCAAGTCTCCCCATACCCCAGTTATCATTATGATCTGATATGTCAAGTATCCAATGTAACAAGAACAAATAACAGTACATGATACGGGTAATATGATAACTGGACTAGAGCTCTGTTGATAGCATAGAACAATATAACGGAAATCGGGAACAATATATCAGGAACAATATAACGGGAACAATATAACGGGATCAATAGATGTGGAAGTCCACATATCGCATATCAACAGCTCTCATGTCCAGTAACGGGAATATCCATATCAGTAACAGGAAATAATCATGCAACATGAATATGGTAACATGAAACAATAATACATGTAATAAGCACGGTGATCCATATGACAAGAATAATTAACTCATGTAGGCACGTGTAACAGTGATATGCCGAGAATCCCTGTGATGATGATAACGGTATAGGATATGACGGTATGCCGTGAAGTGGTGTACATGAATACGAACGTGAAACGTGTCATAGTATCTGTGCAATATGTACAAGTAATACATATGGGCAGTGTCTAATATCATGTACAGTGAACCATCGTATCGGTGTAAGGATGATAACAATAATATGACATACGGTATTTATCCTTGTACTAGTGGAACATAAATGTGTGGCCATAATCCATGTAACAGTACAGGTAATAATGGTAGTCAGTGTATCATATAATATCATGTCCTGTGAATTATAGTAACAGTATCTAGCATGCATGTCTAGTGACAGTGTCGTGTCATAGCGTCTGTGATACGATCCATGACATGATAGTGTCCAAACATATGGTGACATAGTGGGCCGGATGTCAGTGGAACATGACCTAATAGGTATCCAGTGTTACACTCTACGTCTATTAGGTATCCGACATATTGAAGTACAGTGTTTATTACAATGTTTTAATATGGTGTACCAATTAGGATTTACCGGTAATTAATAAAGCAACCAAGTTCAATTAATAGGCTAAAAAGATAATTTATAAAATAAAAATACTCACAAACTAGCCATGGGAAGATAGCTCTCTTTCCCACGATCGCAACGGATCCAGAATCGTCCAAATCGGTGTCCGGATGCTCCAGATATCGCCCGAATACTGAAAGTAATAAAATAGGGTTAAATATGTAATAACAGAAATTATCCAGGGGGCTATTTGTAAATTTACAGGGGCCTAAAAGTAATTAATTATTTTACAGGGGCTAAAATGAAATTGTACCTTATCGGGTCGGGTCCGGGTATAAACGGGTCGGGTTTGGGTTGAACCCGAACCCAAACCCAGTTGGGTCTCCTTCTCCAGGCCCACGGCAGCAGCAACAGTTGCTGCTGCCGTCTGCGGCTGCTGCGCGCGCAAGCCGGCCAGCAGGGCTGGCCGGCGGCAAGGGGAGGACCCGCCGGCGGCGGTCCCAGCCGCCGGCGTTGCGCCGGGCGCGGCCTGGTCGCGACCTGGGCGCGGCCTGCGCGGCCTGGGCGCATCCTGGGCCAGCCTGGGCTGCCGGGCGGTGTGGAGGTGGCCGGCCACGCTGGGGCGCGGCCGCCGGCCGGGGGCGTGCGCCTCCGGAGGCGCGCCGGGCAGGGGCGGCAGCGTTCGGGCGGCGCTTGTCCGGGCGCGGCTCCTCTGTCCTGGAACAGAGTGAGAGAGAGGGGGGAGAGAGAGAGAGAGTTATGGAGAAAGGGTTAGAGAGTGGGAGAGAGAGTGAGGGGGTTTGGAGAGAGAGAAAGAGAGAGAGAGAGGATATTTTGAATGAGAGAGGGGGAGAGATTTTAAAATAAAAGAGGATAGAGATAGGTCGGTGACAATGGCGGTGGTGAAGCTTCGGGAAGAAGAAAAAGAAAAGGAAAGAAATTAAAGAGAAAAAAATAATATTTAATTAATATTCTAGTGGCCCAAAATTCGACCAGTTCCGAACGGTACCCAAAATTTTAGAAAATAGAGAATATTAACCTGAGACGTAATATGAAGACGGTTTGTCAAAACTCAATCCGGTTTGCAAATTAAAAATCCCGGAGTGTCTCGCCGATACGGGCGACACCGGTTTTGCCCGGATTTCGATAAAATCAGAAAAATCCCCAAAATACCCAAACATAGATAATACGATTCTAAGATATACTGAGGAAGCGGATTCTCAAAAGTCTACTCCGTTTGTGAAATAAAAATCAGAAGGCCGGTTATCGGTATCGGTCGACACCGACAACGGAGATTGTCCAAAATAATCCAGAAAAATTCTAGAAAATCCTGAAAAATCTACAATATTAGGGAATAATTTTTGAAACTGAAATTAGGTTAATCGGAATACTACAGAGGTCAAATCAAATTTGTACGTCGTATCGCGTACAGATACGGTGATACGTACACCGGGGAACAGGGTATTACAACAAGAGTTTTCCCAAGTATTTTCTTTGCTGCTTGTTTCCAAAAACACCTAGTTTTCCACACTTGAGCTATCTTCTATCCTAATCTATTAGGATTATTTGTTTTGTGGAAAAGAGAGAAAAAGAGAAGTGTTTGAGGTTAAGCCTCTAAGTTGTAAACCCTCCTTGCTTTTGTTGTATCCCTCTTTTGTAGAGGTTGATCGGAGTGGTATTATGGTTGGATCCCTCTTCGGTAGAGGTGATTGTGTTTGTATTGGCTACGGGCCTTATCCCTCTTCGGTAGAAGTGGATTGTGGTTGTATAGCCTCGGTGGCTTTGTAAGGATTGAGAGAGGAGTTCGGTACTCCTATAGTGGATTGGAAATCCTACACGGTGGTGTAGGCGGGGATGTAGAGCTAGGGGCTCGAACCTCAAAACATATCCGTGTGTTTGCGTTTGATCCAATATCTCTCAACTCTCTCTCTCATTTATTTGTGCAAAGCATCATACATAACATCATATCATATTTGCTTGTGTTGAGCATAATTCATGTCATACATATCTATTTGCTTGTGTTGCCTTGCATACATTCTTATTGCTATTCATCCTTATTTGCTTGGCTTGCTTGTGTGTGTGCCTAACTTATACTTAACCAACAAGAGCTTCACATAGCACCTCAACCCATTCAAGGGGAATCAAGAGGAGTTAGTCCAGAGCCCTTCACGGGGAATTCGGCTACACTTGTTGTGTTGTATCAAGTTTGTGCAAGATCTGCATTAACTTCCGCATTTAGCGCACTTAGTTTTGCATTTAGTTTTTAGATTAGCACAAACACCTATTCACCCCCCTCTAGGTGTTCCTTTCAATTGGTATCAGAGCTAGTGCTCCTGATACTTAGGCTTAACATCTTAGGAGTGAGATCCATTTGCTTGCTAATCTATTGTTTGCATTTGCTTATTTTGCACACATATAATTTACCATGGCTTTCATGACCCCACCTATGTTTGACTCTTCCAACATTCATGTTTGGAAGATTAGGATGACTGTTTATTTACAAACCTTAGGTCATAAAGTTTACCTTGCCATTACCAAGGAATCCTTCCTTAGTGATAGCAATCATATAGGGGCCAATGCACAAGCCCTAGAGGCCATTAGAAGCACATTATCTAAAGATTATCTTTTACGTGTTTCTAACATTGATTCCGCCTTTGCAGTGTGGAATTTGTTGACAACAACCACCACCTCCGAGCTTCAAGTACAAATTCAAGAAGAGGAATCTAGTGGAGAATCCGACTCACGATGCTTTATGGTCCAAGGGAATGACTCCCTTGAGGTACATTCGGAACCCCACTTAGATAATGATGATTGTGCTAGTTCTTCAAATGATTATGTTGATCCTCATGCTTTGAATGAAGAACTTTCTATTGTTTGTGAAAAATTAATAGAAAAATATAATTTGTTGAAAAAGAAAAGTCTAGAAATTGAAAAAGAAAATAAAAGTTTGCATTCTAGACTTGATTGTGTTTTGCAAGAGAAGGTTGAGGTCTATAATGAAAGGGATTCATTGAGATCTCAATTGGAACTTGCACTAAAAGAAAATGAATTTTTAAAATCTAAAAATGATTGCCATGCTATTTTGGAGAAAAATAAAAATTTGTCTTCTAAAATTGATTTTGTTTTAAAAGAGAATGTTGCTTTGAAAAATAAAATTATTTCTATTTCAAATGATTTAGATATTTGTTTAAAGAAAAATGTTATTTTGAAAAATAAGATTGATGAACATGTTTGCCATGCTAGGGTAGTTTCACCTTCTTCTATTAAAAATGATATAAACATGTTGAAGAAGAAAATGGATTGTTTGGGCTCCACTATGAGCCAATGTGCTAAGAACCATACACACTTGGAAACCTTGGTTCGTAAGAAACAAGTTCCAACTTTTATGCATGCACACCCTCCACGGCATACACATGCTCCACACGGACACCATCAACACATGTATGCTCATGTGTACACATGTACACATTGTGGCCGAAAAGGCCATCTTGCTAAATTTTGTTTTGATAGAATACATGTTTCTAATTTAGCAAAGAAGTTTGTTTGGGTTAGAGAATGTACTAACCCCCATGGACCCAAGAAGATATGGGTACCAAAGGCCACCCCTCCTTTGTTTAATGTAGGTGTGGGCTCTCACATGACGTGAGAGTGATGACACCTTGGAGTGGATGCGTTCCGTGCTTAAAGGAGATTAAATGGATGCATCACTTTCAAGGGAAGTTTGGTGGAGATGACCACCATGGTTTGGAGATAAGGAGAGTTGATTCTTCGGTTTTGGTAACAATCCTTTACTCCCATTTATTATTTACATGCTTTCATAATTAAAATTTTTAGCATGTTTTGATGTTTTATAGCATGTTTCATTGTCTATGGATTAGTATGTAAATGCCATGATTATTAGATCCTTGACATACATGTATAGTATTTGAGACACACATGCTTGCATGAACCCATTCTTAGTGTTCTCACTTTTGTTTAAGCTATAATGAACATTATGAATCTAATACATATGAATTTACATAGTAATCATGTTTTAGTTTTATCATGATGATTTTTATATTGTATTTTGATGCTCCATGTTAAGATTACTTGTTTAGATGTTAGTTTTCATTAAGACTAGGATTTATACTTGTGCATATAGTGGGCCACAAATAAATTTATATATGTTTGAGCATGATTGCTTATTTGAACCCATTAGATGTGCTAGTATAGTCTAGTTTTGATAATTCATACATTTCAAACTTGTATTCCATTTTTGAATTTGTTTTATGAGTTTTCACTTCATGTATATGTTTGTTTTGCCAAACTTTAAGATATACATGTATACCCCTTGAGTCATTTGCCTTTCATGCAAATCTATATATATGGACTCAATTGTGTTTATGGATATGTATGTATACTTATTGTGTTGACAATTCATACATATACCATGAAATGAAATTTGTTTTGGTGAAGATTTTCTTGATTTTGTGTTTATTGTTTAACTTCATGTATATGTCTATCTTGTCCAAACTATTAGATATACATGATTATCCTTTTGAGCCACGTGCCTTAATGCATATATTTTGTGGACTCGTTGTGTTTTGGATATGTATGTATACTTTAGTTTATATTAGACATACATATGCTATGAAGATTAAATAAGTTTTGATGATTTTCGTGTTTTCATGTTTAAGGAATAATTGAGCTTAATGAAAAATTTTCATGATTATGATATTCACACTTTTGTACACTCACTTTTATTGCTTGCTCATGTTTTGTTTTCATGAGTCAAAATTATGCTAAATTGGATGAGAGTGTTGATTATCATGTAGATTTCATGTTTCATGAAAAATATTTTTGTTTTATTCCTTGCTTGAAGGATTTCGTACTAGTTTAAAAATTTTTCATTTAACTAGTTACGGTATTCCTCATATGGTAGTTGAAAATCTCTACAAAAAAAAAATTTCAAACATACTACATTTTCAATCTATTTTTGAAAACCCTGCCTTCCAAGGGCGGTTGGAAGGGAGATCATGTTCATGTATGCTTTACTGTGAAAATCATTTTAAACTTGATCATGATTGGGAGGATTAGTTATATGAGTTATACCATGCTTTTATTGTTATGTCAATTGGTATCATTGAACTCTTTCAATTGGTATCATTTTGATCTTTGTGTATACTCATATATTTATTGTGTATGTATATTTTCAATTGGTATCATCTATTGGTGATTGGTACTCATTCTATTTCATACACATATACTTGTTTTATTTAAGCTTAAGATATAAATTTTTCACAAAATCTTGTTTATGCTAGTGCTTGAGCTTCAATTTTGTTTCAATTGATTACTTTAAAATTGGTATCAAGTCCATGCATCATTTTAGTTGGAATTTCATAAAGGAGGAGAAAATTTAATTTTGTCTTTCAATTAGTGATTTTTCAATTGGTATTTGTTTCCCACTCCCTTACTTTATGATTGTAAATTTCATATTGGTATCATATGTTAATATGAAAAATATTTACAATTTGTATCAAAATTTTGTTTAGACATTCAAATTTATTATGTTTAATTTCAATTGATATCAAGATATTTCATGTGTTTTTGCTTAAAATTGGTATCTAAAAATTTTGTTTTTAAGAAAAATACAAAAGTTTTGATTTGTATTGACTATATGCATATAGATTCATGATGAGTGTATCTTGTATTGAAGAGCTTAACATCTCTTCGTTATGTGGTACACGTGTGTAGGGGGAGCTTCACATCTCCTCTTATGCATTACATAGTGTGTGTTATGTGAATTAGGGCTTAACATCCCTCTTTCATGTAATGCATATGTGTAGGGAAGCTAACTTAGCGTCTTCCTCTTCATGAATGTATATAACATATAACATCTATTGATCTTTATTTATTTTCAATTGATATCAAGATGCTTCATTGACATATTTATCTATTGATATCATGTTGTTTATAGTCACCCCTTATTGACCTTGTTTTTGTTTTAGACAAAAGGGGGAGAACATTGTTTTATTGTTTTGATTGACTTAAAAGGGGAGAAAGATTTTTACCCCTCATTTTATTGTTTGGATTGTTTAACCCCTTCTTGATCTTTTTGTTTGACAAAAAGGGGAGAAAAATTTGTTAGATTTGATTTTACTTTGAACCCTTTGTTGATGATTAACAAAAAGGGAGAGAAGTATTTGAGTTTATATGCATGTTTTCATTGCTTAAGGGGGAGAAGTATTTGTCTTCCTTGTTATTTATGCATATATGTTTTTGTATTGCAAATAGGAGAAAAAGATTTTGATTTATGCTTGTTGCATGTTTTATCTCCATACTTGCATACATATTCATGTGCTTCATTTTCATATCTTATTATTTATGTCTATGCATGAGTTAAGGGGGAGCTTCTTTGAAGCTTAACTTTAATCCATGCATATATAACTCCATGAGTTTTGTCATCATCAAAAAGGGGGAGATTGTTGGCCCAAAGGCCTTCCACTCTAGTTTTGATGATGATTAACTCATGTAATTATGTTTACTAATAATCTTGTGTTGTTTAAGTTTCAGATCATTAACCAAGATATTAGTTGGTGATTAGCTTCAACAAGGAGTTTAGAAGCTTTTCATGATGATTCCAAGGCCAAAGCATCAAGATCACACTTTGCCTAGCCCATGGATGGAGTTTTAGAGCAAGTCAACTTGAAGATGAAGATCATTAAGAAGACTTAGGTATCCATAATTTAGATAGTGTGTTTTAGATCCATTTGTAAAGCTTAGTATAGTTGATATGCTTAAGTGCACAAACACACACGTTTTCATGTTTTGGATTTGGTTTTCATGAATAGATTGATCAAAATAAGTTTACATGTTATATGTATAGTAGATGTTTTCTAGTTATACATACATGGTTTAACTTGCTAAACAAACTTATTTTGATATCCCTATTCATGTATTGAAAAATCAAGTTTGATAAAATACAAGTGTTGGTTTTTGATAAACTTTACAAGACTCAAAATGAATTTATATGATTGATATATGTCTTGAAGTTTTTATCACAAGTTTGTGTTTTCATATAAAATGATAAAACTATTTTTGGTGATTTTTAGAAGTGTTAAAAGATTTTTAGAAAAATATTTACAGTGTTTTTCTGACCCAGATTTCTGTTCCAGGCTTCAATCAGTCGACTAGTCAACCTGACCTAGTCGACTTGGGTGAAGTCGGTCGACCGGGCCGGTCGACCGACGTGCACAAATCTGTGCACGTTTGAAGGCACTGGGACGGTCGACCGCTCCGGTCGACCGGGGCACTTACAGTGCTCTCTGTTTGTTTGGGTCGACCGGGCCGGTCGACCGCAGTTGCCCAACGGTCATATTTCTGACCGTTGGCGGTCGACCGGCGGTCGACCGTTGCCTGTCAGAGCTGCCAGCTCAGCTCTAACGGCTAGTTTTGTATTGGGGCTATATATACCCTATCTCTTCATAGTTTTTGTAGAAGTTTTCAAGGGCAAAAATTCCAGACCTTCTTAAGTATTTTTAAAGAGTTTTCAAAAGTGTTTTGGGCTTTAAACTTCCTATTTGATTTGTGTTTTGGGTTTTGGAAAATCAAAGAAAATAGGAATTTGGGATATTTGTATTGGTTTTCATTCTCTATCTTTTACAAGAGTTTCCCAAGTATTTTCTTTGTTGCTTGTTTTCAAAAACACCTAGTTTTTCACACTTGAGCTATCTTCTATCCTAATCTATTAGGATTATTTGTTTTGTGGAAAAGAGAGAAAAAGAGAAGTGTTTGAGGTTAAGCCTCTAAGTTGTAAACCCTCCTTGCTTTTGTTGTATCCCTCTTTGGTAGAGGTTGATCGGAGTGGTATTGTGGTTGGATCCCTCTTCGGTAGAGGTGATTGTGTTTGTATTGGCTACGGGCCTTATCCCTCTTCGGTAGAGGTGGATTGTGGTTGTATAGCCTCGGTGGCTTTATAAGGATTGAGAGAGGAGTTCGGTACTCCTATAGTGGATTGGAAATCCTACACGGTGGTGTAGGCGGGGATGTAGAGCTTGGGGCTCGAACCTCAAAACATATCCGTGTGTTTGCGTTTGATCCAATATCTCTCAACTCTTTCTCTCTCATTTATTTGTGCAAAGCATCATACATAACATCATATCATATTTGCTTGTGTTGAGCATAATTCATATCATACATATCTATTTTCTTGTGTTGCCTTGCATACATTCTTATTGCTATTCATCCTTATTTGCTTGGCTTGCTTATGTGTGTGCCTAACTTATACTTAACCAACAAGAGCTTCACATAGCACCTCAACCCATTCAAGGGGAATCAAGAGGAGTTAGTCCAGAGCCCTTCATGGGGAATTCGGCTACACTTGTTGTGTTGTATCAAGTTTGTGCAAGATTTGCATTAACTTCCGCATTTAGCGCACTTAGTTTTGCATTTAGTTTTTAGATTAGCACAAACACCTATTCACCCCCCCTCTAGGTGTTCCTTTCACAATTAACATTTTATTGGGTCATATTAGAGAGGTCATTGGTGGGTTTGCAAGATCCACGCTATTTTGATTGGGTCACAACGCTTAGCCCAATCAGACCACCACCGGAGCTACCCCCTTGAGGTAATCTTCCTTCCCTCTCCATTTGTTTTATGTATTTACACATTCACGATGCATTGAGGACAATGCATGAGATAAGTGTGGGGGAGGGTTTACTAACATAGTTAGTTTTACATTTTCTTTCTTTTACACTTCTTTTTAAATTTAAAAAAAAAATTTACAAAACTTTTTGAAGGAAGAGAAATAGTTTTGATCCATTTTTAAGAAAATTAAGATTATCTTAGGAATCAGGAAGACCTAAAATTATGAAATTTTAAACCGAGTCAAAATAATAGATCTTGTTTAAATTTTAGGATAAGAAAATAAGATTGAAAAGATAATTTGATCTTGAATTTTTTGCCTTAGATTTATGCACTTCACACTTACACAATTTTTGGGATTGATACAAAGACTAGAAATGCCATAAAAATATATTGAAAAAAAATTAATTATGATAATAAAAATCACTTATTGAAGTTGGGTAATTATGCCTCAGGAAGCATGATTATTCACACCTAAAACGATGGACAAAAATAAAATAATCCCCTTTAGTTTTGTGGCCTTATTTACTTGAGTCCTTAAGTTCGAGGAATGTTTTCTCATCTGGTGCCCTAAGACTATCTGGTTTGGGAGTCACCGGCTAAAGGCTCACTACCCGGGTAAGTAAAAAAGCCTAAGAAAACTAAGGAAAAAGAAAAAATATAATATATATATATAATGATTTAGTAAATGGCATGAACGTTAGAGTCGATATCCCAAAAACTCTCACTATTCATAAAGTGCATATTTTCTAAGAGTTTTATGAAAGATCAAAGAGTCATTTAATTTTAAATTCTTACATTTAATTTATAACAAGATTTTTTGCATTCTGACTTAGTTTAAGAAAGAATAATTTCTGGTTAACCTCTGACCTTGGATCACTTATATTTTCACAAAAATACTTCAACACTTTTCTCTATTTCAAAAAATGCGTTTTCAAAATACTAACATTTGATTTCTTTATGGATTTTGTGGGTGTAATCCGCTGAAAACCCTCAGGAGACAAAACTCCTCCTCTAGGGGAAACTTAGAGGTTTAACGGCTTGTTGCACATGCCCAGTGCAATCGCGTCACCTACGAAAGTGGTGTAATAATTTTCTTAGTTTTTTGTTTTGCTCGGGACGAGCAAAGATAAGTGTGGGGGTGTGATTAGTCTCTAATTTTGCATAATTTTCATCACATTCTCATATTTATTTAATAATAAATTCTGCTAATAATACCTTACTTTCTTGATTCTAGGTCCATGGTGCGCAATAAAGAAGAAGACCCTAAATCACCATTTAATTGGTGAATAAAGGCCTATTAAGATAGCCATTGACCTAGGAGGCTGATTTCGTCAAAATGAGGGGCTGAAAACCAGAAACCGGGCACAAGAACTGACAGGACACGGACAGGACAGCGCGCGGCTCAAAGCGTCGCGCGCGGCTCCCCATGGAGGCCGCGGATCCGCGGCCTAAAAGGGCTGGCCGCGGCCAGGCCCAGGATTTTGGCCAGCTGTTCCAGCCTGGCTCCCCCCTTCTTAATGGCTATAAGTACCCCTCTGAGGTCTGAAGTTGGAGATATGCAGAGTTTTAGGAGTAGTTTTCATTCCATATTGTAGTTTAGGGTAGTTTAGTTTAGGTTAGTTCCTCTTCCTCCATTGTATTTTTCATTTTGTAGATCTTGTAATAAGGAGAGAGAGTGGTACGTGCTTGGAATGCAAGAGTACTTATAATAGAAGGTGACAATCTATGAAAGGTGCTCTCTTTACCTCTCTATGTTTTCTTCTCTCTAATCTCTTTTACATGTGTAGCTAACTTTTCTCTCATGACAACTAACTACTAACCACCAACTAGTCTAACTTCTTTTATGATAATCCACGTGAATCTAATAGCCTCGGTTTGGCCTTGCTCTTGCAAGAGCCATTGATGGCTCATGATGATGGATCTAACACTCTAACTTCCCAACCACTAACAAGCTAACATTACTTTACTCCATGCTTACTTTTCTATAGCTTTGATGGTTTAAGTGTAGCTTGCACTTGTTTTTGACTTGGGTTGTGATGAGTTACATATAGGTCATGCTTTGTAAAGTTCTTGAACCAAGGACTAGTGATGGCCAATGATATATGTGAGGCAACTATCACTAAGAGGTTAGCATGTTGGTGGAGTCATTAGTAGTTAGTGCCATGAGTTTTCTTTCTTTTTCACTTTGTTTTAGATATACAAATAAAAACACAAACATTTTATCTTCTATGTTTCCCACTTCTTTGTGTTTCACCGTACTTCTCTTTTCATTCTTTTCTTTCTTTTCTTTTTCATTCTTTAAAACTTTGAAGAATCTTTAACACACACGTGAATCAACCGGTAAATCTTCTATCGCCTCCCGTCCTTGTGGATTTGACTCGTTTTAGCCTCTATGCTATAATGAAAGTATCGAGGAAGCTAAAGCACACACACTTTAAATCTTAACCTCAAAACATACACTTTTTGTGCGCGATTTTCCCCCGATCAGATGGCACTGCAGATCTATATTATAATCTGCCATTAACTCGAGCCATCGCCTCTGCCTCATATTCAACTCCTTCTGAGTGAAAATATACTTCAAGCTCTTGTGATCAGTGTAAATCAACACTCGGTCACCAAGTAGGTAATGCCTCCATATCTTCAACGCAAAGATCACAGCTGCCAGCTCTAGATCATGCGTTGGGTAGTTCTTCTCATAAGGCTTTAATTGCCTGGATGCATAAGCCTCCACATGCCCATACTGCATCAATACGCATCCAAGACCCTTCCCTGAAGCATCACTGTACACCATAATTCCTCCTGTCCCTGAGGGTATCTTCAAGATTGGAGCTGAAATCAACTTATTCTTCAACTCCTCAAAAGCAGATGCACACTCCTCAGTCCATATGTACTTCTCTTCCTTCCTGGTAAGCTTGGTCAAAGGAGCTGCAATCTTCGAGAAGACCTGCACGAACCTTCGATAATATCCAGCTAGTCCGATGAAGCTCCTGATATCTGTCACAGACTTCGAAGTTGGCCAATCCTTCACCGCCTGATCTTGCTGGGATCCACCGAGATTCCTTCCTTAGAGACAACATGCCCCAAGAATGCTATACTCTCCAGCCAGAACTCACACTTACTAAGTTTGGCATGAAGCTGCTCAAGTCGGAGAGTCTGTAGCACAACCCTCAGATGCTCCTTATGCTCCTCTTCATTCTTGGAATAGACCAAATATCATCAATGAATACTAACACAAACTTATTCAAATAAGGTAAGAAGATTCTATTCATCAAGTCCATAAAGACTGCTGGGGCATTTGTTACTCCAAAGAACATAACCAAAAACTCGTAATGATCATAGCGAGTCCTAAATGCCGTATTCTGGATGTCTTCCTTCTTCACCTTCAATTGATGGTACCCCGACTGCAGATCTAACTTTGAGAACACTTGGGCCCCATGAAGTTGATCAAAGAGATCATCAATCCTCGGCAAAGGGTACTTGTTCTTAATGGTAACTTTGTTCAATTCTCTGTAATCAATGCACAATCTCTTGCCACCATCCTTCTTATTTGCCAATAACACTGGTGCTCCCCAAGGTGAAGTACTTGGTCCGATCAGACCTTTGCTCGAATACTCCAGCAGCTGCTCCTTCAATATAGCCAATTTAGTTGGTGCCATCCGGTACGGTGCTTTAGAGATGGGAGTCGTTCCTGGAATAAGGTCAATAGAGAACTCCACAACTCTGTCAGGTGTAAGTCCTGATATCTCGTCAAATACATCTAGGAATTCATTCCACACTGACACCGTCTTCTTCTTATCTTCTGCAGTGGCATAATCTAGTTGATCCTCCTTCCTGAGGGGCTTGCACTCTCCAAAGAACTGAAACTTCGGTTGGTGTGGAATGCTGAAGATCACCTTCTTGTTCCGACAGTCAATCATCGCATGATACTTGCTGAGCCAAGTCATACCTAGGATCACATCGTACCCTCCAGTGTCCAGTACGAACGTATCAGCTTCTAACTTCCTACCACATAACTCCACAGTGCACGCCTTGCAAATCTTGTTAGTAATGACTACCCCATTCCCCGTACTAATTTCTCACTGGTCACCCATACATACTAGGGGTATAGAATGCAAACAGGTAAATCTACTGGATATGAAGCAATGCGATGCACCGGAGTCAAAGAGTGATAAGACTGGAACTGAGTGGACCAAAATTATACCTGCCACTACTTCTCCAGATGCCTCAGCTTCCTCTGCTGTCAAGTTGTAGGCCTGGCCTCTCCCGCGGCCTACTCCAGTCCTGGGTCCCCTCTGAGCCTGACCAAGAGTCCGACGCTGGGGAGGAAGTGGAGATCCTCTGCCTACTGGTCCTGGATTCCTCCTCATCGGTGGTGCCGAAATTACTGGGGGAGCTGCTCGAGCTGGAAGTGCTGGTGGTGCCACTCGAGCTGGAAGTGCTGGTGGTGCTGGAGCTGCATTCCATGTCTTGTTGAATGGACACTCTCCCACCGAGTGGTTGCCGGATCCGCATGCCAAACATAGCCCATTAGCCATAGGGCAGTTCCGCTGATTGTGTCCAGACTTCTGACAATAACCACACACAAGCTGCTGAGAAGGAGGCTGAAAAGGCCGCTTGGCTACTGGGGCACCAAAAGATCTGACGGGATTTCCTTTATGCACCTGCTGGAATTGGCGCTTCATAGGCTTGTACTGCAGCTCAACTCTCCTCTTCTTCTCCAATCCCTGCTCCACATCACGAGCTATAGAAAGAACTTGGGAGTATGTCTTCAGCTGGTGCGGTATAAGCAACATCTGGATATCCTCTCTCAATCCTTGCTGAAACCTACTAGCTCTCTTCTCCTCGTCGGCCACCATATATGGTGCAAACCGATTAAGTCTCAGCAATTCAGTAGCATACTCATCCACCGATCGATTCCACTGCTGCAGCTTGATAAACTGCTCCTCTGTACGCCCTAATCCCGCAGGTACGGGGACGTTATGGCGACGTACATACGCGAGGTGACTACACGCTCACGCGTACGTTAAGCCTCAGTACAGTACATTACCTCTATATAGTCATGAGGTCCAACATGAAATAAGTACAAGAATACCTGCAGAAGGAGATCAGCGATCATAACAGATATGAAAATAGGGACAAATAAGATAACAGAAATAAATCATAAAGATACCTATGAAGTGTCTCGATGAGGAATCTCCTATGTGGCTCCAAGGCACTCTCGGATACTACGGTATGCGGATCTCCAATCTGGGCACGCAAACCCAGGGTCGTCAGAAAGCGACCTAGTGAGTGGTAAAATGAAGGAGGCAGTAATATATACTATAATAATACAAGCATGATACGAATATATAATACAAGATGTTGTAGAAGTGATACCATATAATAAGCATATATGAATCAGTAGAAATATAGAAACATGTCCTCTTTTAATACCATCACTACCTAGTCGGTCACCCTCGGGTCATGAGTCTGATCCAGTTTATATAATAAATAATGTTGTCTAGTGGTGACGTGATGGAAATGAATATGCAGTGATGTAAATGAACATGCAGGTGGGCATATACAATGTGAACATGCAGGTAGGCATATGCAATATAACCATCATATGGTGTCGTGCATATATAGTCATGATGTCTACAAGGAATACAGGAAACAGACCATATGCAATGCATAGTATGAATCGCATGCTACCACATGGAATGTAACGAATATCAGAAAATGTAACATGATATACAGGTGACATGATAGCGAATAAATAATCAGAAACAGTAACAAGTATATCCACACAATAGGATACATATATCAGGCATGTCATGTTTTTTATACAATAATAACAATCAGTAGCACTCGGTATTTTACTCGCTCTCTTCCAGTGTCCCATACCACTGGTAGTTCATACTGGAGCCCACACTCCAGTCGAACCCATCCGGACATGGCATACGGGTACCATTATCCAAACGAGAGAGTGACCAAATAACAAGTGTTCCTGACGTCACTATTGTTGGGTTATTAAATGGATCATGTACTGGGTCTGAATACTCAGTGCACTGAGGATGCCTCCATCATGCCGACACCCGCGATGTGGGATTCTAGAGGTGGCCCCCACGGATTCAAGAGGTGGCCCCCACCATGTCTGTAGTGTGGCACTTTGTTCCGTGTGGCACTTAGTTCCACACACCATGTGCCGGACGCCAGCATGACCGTGCATATAATGGGAATACCATGTATAATAAGAATACTGAGTCTGGTCAGTAACAATATCAATAACAAGAACACCGGAGACATCCTCGTCACCCAACACCAGACGGAGGTGAGGATTCTAGAGGTGGCCCCCACGGATTCAAGAGGTGGCCCCCACCACGTATAGGTGTGATGTGGCACTTTGCTCCGTGTGGCACTTAGTTCCACACAAGTTCCGCCGGACGCTGGCGTGACTGTGCTAATAACTGGTATACCAGGAGACAAGTATGAACTACACAGTATATCAAGTACTAGAACAGTACTTGGTAGCATGATAACGGGAAATAGGAAACAGTAGATGTGAGAGGCCACACATCGCATATCAACAGATCATATATCCAGTAACGGTAATAACAATATCAATAATGGGAAACAATCATAGAACAGGAATACATGAGTATGACATGCAATATGAACGGTGATCTATATGAAAAGAATAAAGAAACCATCCATGCATGTGTAACAGTGACATGTAAACATGGCATAACTGTATACCGAGCATCCATGTAACGATGCACATGATACTAACTACTGATGCAACGTGTCATAGGATCTGTGCAACATGTACATGTAATAATAGTGGTCAGTGTCTAATAGCATGTGCAGTGAACTACAGTATCCGTGTAATGATGATAACAATAATATGAACATGCTGTACTTATCCATGCACTAGTGGAACCTAGATGTGTGACCATTATCCGTGTACCAGTCCATGTAATAACAGTAGTCCGTGTATCATGTAATACCATGACCGTGAGTTATAGTAACGGTGTCTAGCATGCATGTCGAGTGACAGTGTCGTGTCATAACGTATCTGTTGAGCCGTATGCATGTATCGTAACTGTGACATATCAGTGTCCAAACATATGGTGACATATTAGGTCGGATGTCAGTGAGACATGAACATGACGTACTAGAGATCTGTCGGGCAGTACAATGTTTATTACCGTGTTTTAATATTGTTTATCAATTAGGAATTATCGGTAATCATGTTTTATGTCAAGAAAGCAACCAAATTCAATTAATAGACTAAAAAGACAATTTATAAAATAAAACACTCACTAACTGGCCATAGGACTGTAGCTCTCTTTCCCACGATCGCAACGGCTCCAGAATCGCCCGAATCGGAGTCCGGATGCTCCAGATATGCCCGAATACTAAAAATAATACAAATGGGTCAATTATGTAATAACTGAAAATATCTAGGGGGCTATTTGTAATTTTTCAGGGGCCTCAAAGTAATTTAAAATGTTACAGGGGCTAAAATGAAGTTGTTACCTTATTGGGTCGGGTTGTGTGCAAATGGGTCGGGTTTGGGTTAAACCCAAACTCAAACCCATTGGGTTCCTAACAGAGCAACAGCAGCAGCAGCGTGTGCTGCTGCTGCCGCCGCCCGAGCGCGCCCGCCCGCCCGGTGCGGCCGGCGCCGGCGCCGCTGCCCCGCCGGCGCTGCTCCGGCGCCCAAGGCCTCTGGGTGCCCTGCAGAGAGGAGGAGAGAGAGAGAGGGGTGGGGGCTGGCGCCCCCCACCACTTGCGCTGCCAGCCTGGCCGGCCTCCTGCGCCGTCGGCGGTCGGCCTCCGGCGTGCCGCCAGTATCCACCAGAGAGAGAGAGAGAGAGCAGGGGAGTGAGGGAGAGAGAGGAAGTGAGAGAGAAGAGAGAGAATAGAAAAGAGAGAGAGAAGAGAGGTTAGAGAGAGTTTGGAGAGAGAGTGAGTGTGTGGGAAAGTGAGAGAGAGAATAGAGGGGGGAGAGAGAGAGAGAGGAGGGATTTAAAGAAGGGGGAAGTCGGTGGAGGAAGCCGCTGGAAGAAGGTAGAAGAGAAGAAAAGAAAAGAAAAGAAAAGAAAAGATAAAAAAATTAATATTTTAATATTATTAAATTGGCCCGATATTCGACTAGCTCTGAACGGTGCCCAAAAATTACAGAAGTAGAAAATATTATTCTGAGACGTAATATGAAAACAGTTTAAAGAAATTCTACCCGGTTTGCAAATTAAAAATCTCGGAGTGTCTCGCCGATACAGGCGACACCGGTTTTGCCCGGATTTCGATAAATTCAGAAAAATCTCCAAAATTACCCAAACGTAGCTTATGGGATTCTAAGCCATACGGTAAAAGCCGATTCTAAAAATTCTACTCCGTTTGTGAAATAAAAATCGGAAGGCCGGTTATCGCTATCGGTCGACACCGACTACGGAGATTTTCCAAAATAATCCAGAAAAATTCCAGAAAATCCTGAAAAATCTAAAATATTAGAAAATAATTTTTGAAACTGAATTCGGCTTAATCCGACTACCAGAAAGGTCAAATCAATATTATACGTCGTATCGCGTACTGATACGGTGATACGTATATCGGGGATCAGGGGGTTACATCCTCCATCTCCTTCTGAGCAGTTGTAAGGAAAAATCTCTCATAGAAGCCCTCCGAGAACTGGTCCCAAGAGATGGGCTTCTCCAGCCTCGCCTGTTCGGTTAGCCGCCAAGTCCTCGCCACATCCTTCAGCTAGATCATGGCCACTTCCACCTGGTTCTCACCAGGAATTCTGGCCGCCTTCAGAAGATCAGTCATGTCGATCAACCACTGCTCTGCATCCAGGGGCTTCTCGGTGCCCGAAAATTCTACCGGCTGCAATCTTCTGAAATCTGATATAGTACCCGACCTCTACTCCCGGGGTGCAGTCAGCAATCCTTATCGCAAGAGCTCTGTCTGCTGCTACTGGCTATTAATCATCCCTGGAGTATCCTCATCATGTCGTTCCCCCCGTACGGACCTTCACGGGAAGTATCGGGACCGTTTCGTGTCCCTCGTCTCTCCATATTCGAGCCGACTGAAAAGGTGACGAAATATGAGATTTCAGGAATCAAGGGATGGATTTCAAGAAAGAATAGATAACTTCGAACTTGTGATTGGAATGTATAGCAAAGACTCGTGTGACTCAGTCGCAAATTAACCCAATATTAATTTGCAGACTGACTGTACTGAAGGTGTGAGAGCCTAGGCTCTGATACCAACCTGTGGCGCCCCGATCCGGCGGGTACGGGGACGCCACTGGGACGTATATACGCAGGATGATGGTTCCATCACGTATGTACGCTAAGCATCAATACAACACAATATAGGGATCAGAGTACGGAAATACGTGGTGTTATACATTCCAACACAAAATAGTACAAGTACTTAGTCATCACAAATTGTGACATAATATTACATAAATATTACATCACCAGATAGTACAAAAGTAGACTGAACATGATACAAAAGATAAAGACTCACGAGCTGGAGAGGGAATCTCGCGAGCAGGGAAGACGGGATGGAACTACGGCTGATCTGCCTGCTCCTCGAAGTAGGCCTGGTCCTCAGCTGAAGGGTCCACCTCAGTCCAACCTGCTAAATCTGAACATACAAATCCAGGGTTGTTAGTGGGCAACCCAGCGAGTACAAAAAGAAGCCAAGTGGTAAGTATAAATAAAAGTAAGTGCATCAGGTCAAGTATAATGTATCCAAATCAATAAGCATGGAATAACCACAATAAATAGTGAAATATGGAAATGACATTAGAATTTATGTGGCATGAAATATAGCAAGTGTAGCAGGTCAAATGTCATGTAATCAAATTAGCAAGCATGAAGTAACTACAATAAATAGCAAGTATGAACATGACAATAAAATTTATGTAGCATGAAGTCAATTATCAAGTTTATTATTAAGACTCGTTCAATTTGTATGTTTCAGTATATGACCGGTGCTATATACTTCCGCATACAAGCCGAGCAAGGTTGGTTATTAGAAATTGATGGGGAACGACGAACCATGTTTAGAATGGGTCCCGTGCATCCCCGGGATAACGGTCCAGGAGTATCCGGTACTGAGCCGGAACGTACCGCTAGGCACCGGGACTTACTATATGCCTGAAGGTCTTAGTATAAGACCGAACATGAATAGAGTGTCACCGTTCCCTACAGGATATACCCAGGGGATTATAGCACAACCGACAGGCAGACAAGGGGGTAGGGGTGCCAGTACACCCCTCGGAAACGCCTGGTGGCCTCCAGGTCGAATCCAACAGGAATAGTTGTACAACATATGTATGGCCACCATAAACACAGAAGCTATATCGATACCCATCAATTTCCCTCGTCCTGTGTAAGTTGTTTAAATATAACAGAGTGTCAAATAATAAAGTCCACAGGGTATTCACAAAAGTCCAATATATATGGTTATCCTATTACGGGGGTCAACAGGAGTATAATATCAGGAGTAATGTCAGGAGCCTCCCTATTTCAGGGGTTCAAGTATACAGGAGTTCAAGAGTACCAAATATCCGGTAATAATATAAAAATCATGTCAAGTCCCCGTAAAAGTGATAGTCATGAATATGTCATATAATACAGGTATCAGGGGTGGTAGTGTCCGGTCAAGGGTCACGATGTCAAGTCAATGTACTTGTACCACATGAAAGCATGTCATATACCGGGTATCAAGAGCAGGTGTCAAGTATGAGATATGTCAAATACTGGTGTCTAAATATCAAGTGTCGTGGAACAGGTATCAAGTATAACATATCAAGTGCCGGTGTAAATACCGAGGGCCGGTGTCATAAATCATATATCAAATATAACATGTCAAGTGTCGGGTAAATACCGAGTACAACATCATTTATTAACTCGCATAGCATGGTATCATGTACTAAAACTACAGTAGTAAGTGCTAGGCATGTTAAAATATCCACATATCAATATCATGCTATAAATACAAGAGCGTTTATTTTTAAGTGTATTAAAAAAACTCACCTAAAACCGAGATGAAATACCGGTTAAAAATCCGAGAAATCAGCGAATCGTACGAGCAAGCCACTAGCCCATAGTTATATATTAAAGTATAATATTGGAGAGGGAATGAGAGAGGAGAGAGAGAGGAGATAGAAAGTTGTAGGAATGAGAGAGAGAGAGACAAAGAGAGAGAAAATAGGGTATTTTTAAAAATAAATTTGGAATTAAAAGGGGAGGGGTATTGAGTGTAATTATAGGGAAGTAATTTGAGAATGAGGTGGATGGTATTTTAGGGAAGTGGGAAAAGTTGGTTTATTTAGGGAAAGAAAAGAGAAAATAAATGAAAAGAAAGAAAGAAAGAAATAAAGAATTAAAGAAGGAAGAAAGAAAGAAGGAAAGAAAAGAAATGGAGGGGGCGGGGGGCCGTCGGCCACCGCCTGTGCCGGTGGCGCCGCCGGGGGAGGGGAGGCGGCGCGCGGGCCTAGGGGGAGGAGGGAGGTGGAGTCGGTGTTGTTTAGTTGGTATTATTGTTGGTGGAGGTGGTGGTGGTAGTTGGGTGGTGGTGGATATGGTGGTGGTGGTGGTGATTGGTGGTGGTGGGGAGTTAGAGGAGGAGGAGGTGATGATGGGGTGGTGGAAGTGGAGAATTTGATAGAGGTGGTGGTGAATTTTGGAGGAGGAAGGATGGTGGTGGTGATAGGTTATGGTGAAATTGGAGGTGGCGGGGGTTTGTTGGAGGTTAAAGGAGGTGGTGGAGTGGAGAGGGAGTGTGGGGGAGGTGGTTGGCCAGCCTAGGGGTGGGGCGGCGGCGGCGGCGGTGATGGAGGAGGCGACGGTGGAGATGAAGGAGTAGATGGGTTTGATTTTGTTTAGTTGAAGGAGATGAGATTGTTTTTGGATTTTGAAATGAAAAGGAAAGGAAAATGGAGGGTTTAATAAAGAAGGAGGAGGAAAGTGATAATGGAATTGGATGGGGGGCTGCAGCTGCTGCAGGTGGCTTGCAGGCGGCGGGCGGCTTTGGCAGGGAGCAGAGCATTAGTTTGTGGGGGAAGTCAAAGGGAAGAAAAGGAAAAGAAAGAAAAAGAAAGAAAATTAAATAAAAGAAAAAATAAGAAAAAAAGAAAATAAAATAGTTTAAAATTTTTATTATTAACTAATTTATTTATTATAATTTCTGTAAGTACAAAGTAGGGGAGTAGAGAAGGAAAAAGTAAGAAAAGAAATTGTCGGTAAATAAAATTATTATTTTAATAGGGCGAAAATTTGACTGTTTCAGAAACGTTCCGAAAAATTCTCAAAAATAGAAAATATTATTTTAAAATGTTTGGTGAAATCGAATTTGAGAAATTTAATGTAGTTATCAAATTAAAAATCCTAAATCTTCCGGCGATACCGGCGACACTAGAATTGGTGAAATTTTGATAAATTTAGAAAAATCTCAAAAAATATTTTAAGATAGAAAATGAAATTTTAAGAGGTAACATGAAAGCCATTTTTAAAAATTCAATCCCATTTGAAACTAAAAATCTGGGAATCATTCAGCAATGCCAACCGACACCGGTTTTGAAGATTTTGCAGAAAAATTCTGAAAAATTCCAGAAAATCATAAAAAATCTAAAATATTAGAAAACTGTGTTTGAAACTAAAATCGGTCAAATCGGCTACTAGAAAATCAATCGGGCAGCAGGCTGATACCGGGTTCCGGTCCGGGTCAGGGCTTACTCTAGATCTGAGAATTCAGATCCGTTACACAATAATATAAGTAATCACAACCCAAAAGCAAATACTGGAAGTAAATTGAACAATACAGTTGAAAAAATTTGGGACACGTATCTGCGTATGTATTCCGGGAACGGAGTGCTACATTCAGCGAACAAATAATACTATTATACTTCTCAGCTGCTCCTCTTCTCCTCAAACCTGATCATTGTTCATCATCGACATCACATTTCTCTACATCATCCTGAACATGTTCTTTCACTGAATCCACTTTCTCACTCTCTGACCATGAGTTTTTTACCTCTATTCACAGCATGCACGTCAACAGGCTTCTCATTGTTTCTTACAAGAACATTTCACAGTCCTCATCCAGTCATAATCCTTTTTCCATAATTTATATTACACTGAAAAGTTAGTTTATCCTAAGTCATGTATTACAGCAACAAGTTTCTCATAGTCAAACACCTCTGACTCGCTAATCTTAACTTTTTCAACTAAGGAGTCCAAATATCCCTTCACAAGCTTGATTTGGTTTCATATATATTTTCCCCATGATGAATCCTCACCAATTTAGACCTTCCTTCATTACCTAAAATTCAAGTAAACAAAAAAAAAAAACAAGAGACAAGGTTAAAATAATATCTACTATAATTCTCAGCATGTTATTGCTTACCACAAAAAATGCTATCTTCATTACAATTGTCTACTTAATATTGCTAAGACATAATTAGAATGCAAAAGTGTTTCGAAGTCCTATCATAATGGCCTATTTAATTTGCCATCGCCATGATTTTAAGAAACAAGAAATTAAACTAAATATAAAAATAAGAGGAAAAAACAACAGAGAATGAAAAATAACTGGAAAAGAAACAGTTCATCAAAAAAAAAAAAAAGGAGGAAAAAATTCAAGATAAAAATTCAATTCAACAACAAAAAAAGCAAATACAAAATAGATGAAACAAAAACAGTAACAAATACAAGATAAAAATATTATTTTTAACCAAATTATGTCATTTGCAACAAACATACTATGGATCTAACAAAAAAATAATAAAATTAAACTAGATCTAACAAACTAAACTAGATCTAATAAATTATACTAGATCTACAAATTTACCTCCCCACGAACTCCCGCATCTTCTCCAACAGTAGATCTACCCAAATCCCACCACCAACTTGTTTGCTGCTGGCCGAGATCTCCACGAACCCATTCACCCTCTAATCTCCACGAACTAACTTGCCTACTGCTAGCTGAGATCTTCACAAACCCAATTCACCAACAGAAAATTACATATTCCATTTTAAAAAGATTGAGATTTCATCAGTAATAATCCCAATTCACCCTCTGATCTGTCTTTTAACCCTCAGCAGTAAAATTAAAAATCTGGGAATCAGTCAGCGATGCCGACCGACACCGGTTTTGGAGATTTTGCAGAAAATTTCGAAAAATTTCAGAAAATCATGAAAAATCTAAAATATTAGAAAACAGTATCTGAAACTGAAATCGATGAATCGGACTACCAAAAAGTCAAATCGGGCTACTGGCTGGCACCGGGTTCTCGGTCCGGGTCAGGGTTGACTCTAAGACTGAGAATCCAGATCCGATACCAAAAACATGAGAAATCACAACTTAAAACAAATACTGGAAGAAAATTGCAATAATACAATCGAAAAGTCGGGACACGTATCTGGGTACGTATCCCGGGAATGGGGTGCTACAATCTACCCACCTAACAAAAATTTCGTCCTCGAAATTTCTATAAGGTGGGAGATGAACACGGAAGGGACTAGAGTCACGATGATATTATGATAAAGTGAAAAGGATAAGGGAGATTACCAACTCAGGACACAAAATATCTGAGTTGATCAAAGGAATGATGGGAAGAAGCTGAAATGATAGAAGGGTCTCAGGATCCAAGGAAAAGATTGCGAGGAAGAAAAAGATAACACCGTACTTGCGATTGGAATGTGAAATACACCTAGAGGGGGGGTGAATAGGTGTAATTGCTAATCTAATGCTCTTTTTAAATTTTACTTAAGTGAGTGATGCAACGATCTCTCAAAACACGACTAAGAGCCGAATACCCCTTGCGAGGTTCTGAACTCCTTCCTCCCAATTCCCCTTAATGGGTTAGAGGTGCGCAATGCAACCGTGTTGTATTGAGGTGTGATCGAACAATTTCAAGTATGAAATGCGAAGATGAAATGCACACAAGTAATGTATCAAGAATATTGAAAGCAAGTAAAATAAACAAGTAAGGATAGCACAAGTAAAGGTTAGTTCACAAGCAATAAATTGGAAGTAATTGAAGCAAGAAATTAGCAAGAGGAACGCCAAGCCAATCGCAAACAAAGTGATTTGTTTCGAGGTTCGAGCCCGTAGCTCTAGTCCCCGCCTTCACCTCCGTGAAGGGTTTCCACTATCCCCTTAGGATCCTGTACAAGTTTGGCCTCCAAAGACCTCAAGCCCGTAGCTTTACACCTTACAACGAAGCTCCACCGAAGAGCTTGTCTCCACAAGAACAAAGGTTACAACTTTGTGATCTCAACTAGACCACAACACTCTTTCTCTTTTACAAAACACTTCTTTTACAAACACTCTCACTCTTTTACAACTTCACTTATAGAAGAATATGAGATTTTGGCTCTATGAAGTGTGGTGAGAAAAGCTTCAGTTGTAGAGTGATATTAGAGATCAAACAACAACTGAAAAACAAACTTAAAAGAATGGAAATGAAAGCTTTAAACTATTTTTCTCTTTCTCTTGAAAAACAATGAAAACTTGTATTTTCTTGGTAAATAACTAAGGCCTATTCCCCACTATTTATAGGGAGAGAATAGGTTAAAACCCTGATTTTTCCTGCTAAAATCTTCTGCAAAAGCACCCCAACAACTCCTAAAAACTCTGTTAAAGAGAAACCCAAAAACAGTTTTTCAGAAATGCCCAAAGAGGAAAGAGCCGTTGGGCTTGTTGCAGGCTTACCGGTCGACTTCCGGTCGACCGGTGCTCTGCTGGCAAAAGAGCCGTTGAGGCTCCGTCGTCGACTGCCAGTCGACCGATCTCACAGAAGGAAACCCAGTTTCCTTCTATCGGTCGACCGACCCAGTCGACCGAAAGATACAGAGAGCAGACCACAAAATCAGTCGACCGATATTTAGGGTCGGTCGACCGGCAGACATGCACAGCCTCGTGCATGTCTGGCCACAGCAGCCGGTCGACTGATATTTAGGGTCGGTCGACCGGTCTGCCTGGAAAAACAGTTTTCTGGGCAGATTTTTGAGTTAGAAAATTTGTAAAAATTCCTTTAAAAATTTTAAGCTAAGTGTTATACTGAAAATAGTTTATATACATGTATTTAACAAGTTTTGAAGATATAAGGCTTTGGGTACATGTAAGTATGAACTAAGACATAAACTTAGAAATACCATTCTCAAAAACATAGGCATATTCAAGACACATGTGTGTGCAAATCCTAGAGCCAAAATTTACATATCCTATCTTTAACAAAAACTACACTTATAAGCTTCTAGATCTTCAAGACTTCAACATGGGCAATCTCCACTTGATCTTCAATATTGCACTTTGAGCCCAATTTGACTTGTCTTGAATCCAATAGCTTGTATTTGAGTCCAAAATCTTTGTATATGAGTGAGAGTACTTCTAGAATGATAATAAACCTGAAACACACTTTAAACAACAAATGATATTAGTACAAATAACTAATATGTTTTGTAATCATCAAAATACACTAAACATGGGTTGATTGTAACCTTGGGCCAACAATCTCCCCCTTTTTGATGATGACAAAACATATGAGTTATTAAACAAATAAAAGAGGAAAAGCTTGAAAAGCTCCCCCTTAAACAATGCTATATATGAATATGAGAACCTATGTAAGCATACAAAATCATTTTTAAAACAAAGTCATCACCATAAATAAGAAACTCAAACATGAACCAAATATTAAAACAACTAAGAAAACTTAGTATTTCTCCAAACTCATACATTTTTCTCCCCCTTTTTGTCATACATCAAAAAGGGTTAAAACAAAAAAAAATTTAACACATATTAAAACCAAAACAAAACAAACTAAGATACTTTAAGTATCATCTTACAAACATTTAATTCACCACAAATAAAAGAAAATCTTGCATAATCTAAAGTTTTTGTGAAAATATCCGCAAGTTGAAAATCGGTTGAAACAAAATCTATATCAATGTCACCTTTTTCAAAATGATCTCTAAGAAAATGATATCTAATGTCTATATGTTTGGTTTTACTATGTTGATTAGCATTTTTGGTCATGTGAATAGCACTAGTATTATCACAATAAATTTTAACATGATCAAATGTAAATCAAAATCGAGAAGAGTATGTTGCATCCAAAGAACTTGTGCACAACAAGCTCCTGCCGCAACATACTCCGCCTCGGCGGTTGAAAGGGCTACACTATTTTGCTTTTTGGAAGACCAAGACACAAGACAATTACCTAAGAATTGGCATGTTCCACTTGTACTCTTCCTATCTACCCTACAACCGGCATAGTCGGCATCCGAATAACTAGTCATGGTAAATTGGTTAGTTTTTGGATACCACAAACCTAAATCAATTGTGCCCTTAAGGTACCTAATTATGCGTTTTACCGCAATTAAGTGTGATTCCTTAGGACATGATTGAAAACGTGCACATAAACATACGGAAAACATTATATCCGGCCTACTAGCCGTAAGATAAAGTAAACTACCAATCATGCTACGAATAATTTGATGTCTACTTCCTTACCTTGTTCATCCTTGTCAAGTTTTGTAGTGGTTGCCATGGGAGTCTTTGCTACTTTGGATCCTTCAAGCCCGAACCTCTTGATGAGTTCTTTGGTGTACTTGGCTTGGTTGATGAATGTCCCATCACTACGTTGCTTGATTTGAAGTCCAAGAAAGAAGTTGAGCTCCCCCATCATAGACATCTCAAATTCCCTTTTCATGCATGATTCAAAATTCTTGCAAAGAGAAACATTAGTAGATCCAAAAATAATGTCATCAACATAAATTTGAACTATGAGGATATCTTGATCTACATGTTTGGTAAATAATGTTTTATCAACTTTTCCTTTCTTAAAATCATTTGAAAGCAAAAATGAAGACAATCTCTCATACCAAGCCCTAGGGGCTTGTTTCAAACCATATAGAGCTTTATCTAATTTATAAACATAATTAGGGTGTGTAGGATCAACAAACCCGGGGGTTGTTCAACATACACCTCCTCATCAATATAACCATTAAGAAAAGCACTTTTTACATCCATTTGAAATAACTTAAAATCTTTAAATGAGGCATATGCTAAGGTCATCCGTACTGGCTTCGAGCCGTGCTACGGGTGCAAAGGTTTCTTCAAAATCAATCCCTTCGATTTGAGTGTAACCTTGGGCAACTAACCTAGCCTTGTTTCTAACTACATTACCCGATTCATCCAACTTGTTCTTAAAGATCCATTTAGTGCCAATAGTTGGTCTATCTTGGGGCCTAGGAACAAGGTGCCAAACTTGATTGCGCTCAAATTGATTGAGCTCCTCTTGCATTGCAAGCAACCAATATGATCGGCCTCGGCCTCGAGGAATTTTTAGGTTCTATGTGTGAAATAAAAGCAAAATTACCACAAAAATCTGAATCTTAGAGCGAGTGGTTTACCCCTTTTGGACTTCACCTATGACGAGGTCCTTGGGATGATGAGGATTGAATCTCCAATCCTTTGGTAGTGTGTTGAGAAGGCTCCTCTTCATTTGCTTGATGTTCATTTCCTTGAGCCTCTTCCACTTTTGCTTCACTTCCATCACCATCCTTTGGCTTGTCTCCCATGGTAAAGCATCCTCCAAGGTCACTTTCTCAAGCCTTCATCTAAAGCATCAATTTCTACACAATTCTTAACAAACTTGTTGATTCCTCAAATTTAACATGAATAGATTCCTCAATAGTCAAAGTTGACCTATTGAAGACTCTATAAGCCTTACTAGTATTTGAGTAACCTACAAAAATAGCCTCATATGATCTAGCATCAAATTTTCCCAAATTAATATTTGTATTTAAAACAAAACATTTGCAACCAAACACTTTGAAATAAGAACATTAGGTTTTCTAGAAAAATACATCTCATAAGAAGTCTTAGTAGTATTTTTACATAGGAAAACACGATTTGCAATGTAACATGAAGTATGAACGGCCTCGGCCCACAAATAATGTGGTAGACCATATTCATTTAACATTGTCCTAGCCATCTCTTGCAAAGTACGATTTTTCCGCTCAACTACTCCATTTTGTGTGGAGTTCTAGGACAAGAAGTTCATGCTTTATTCCATGTTCCTCACAAAAAGTGGTAAAGGGAAGGTTAATGAACTCACTCCTCTATCACTTCTTATTTTTAATTATTGAGGAGTCATTTTCCTTTTCAACTCTTTTCTTAAAGGCTTGAAAATATGAAAAGGTTTGACTTTTATGTTCAAGAAAATAAACCCAAGTAAAACGCGAAAATCATCTACTAAACAAAAGCAAATCTACTCCCACTTAAACTTTTGGTTTGTGTTGGGCCGAATAAATCCATGTGGATTAGCTCTAATGGACGTGATGACATGATATCCTTAATTGATTTGAATGAGGACTTAGTTTGTTTTCCCAAATTGACATGCGTCACAAACTCGGTCCTTTTCAAAGTTCAATGAAGGAATACCCTTCACCATTTCCTTAGAGTTAAGCCTAGAAATATGGTCAAATGAAACGTGGCCTAATCTCCTATGCCACAACCAAAGTCGTCATCGAGGGCTTTTAAACAAGTAATATTACAAGACATATTTAACATATCAATCATGTAAACATTGCTTTCACGAAAACCGGAAAATACACAAACATTAGAAGTTCTATCAATCACTTTACAAGAAACATTATCAAAAACAACATCAAAACCTTTATCACAAAGTTGACTACACTCAAGAGATTATGCTTGAGGCCATCAACTAAAACCACATTTTCAATTAAAGGAGAGGTGCCAAGTTTTACATTACCAATACCGACGATTTTTACCCTTGGCGTCATCTCCGAAGGTGACGGTGCCACCTTCATGATATCTTGATAGGGTTGCAAAGTTGTTGATGTCCCAAGTCATGTGCCTTGAGCAACCGCTATCAAGATACCACAAACCTCTACGTCGTTGGGCTTTGGAAAGTACCTATATCATTTAAAACAATAGTTGATTTGGTACCCAAACTTTCTTGGGTCCTTGAAAGTTTTTGTTACGAACCCAAACATTATGATGTGATGCACTTAGTCTATCATAGCAAAAATTAGCTAAGTGTCCTTTCCTTCCACAATGTGAGCATGTGTACACTTTTCTATACATGAATGCATGATGTGTATGTGTAGTAGTGTGAGCATGCTTTTGGGGTTTGCCATTTGTTTAGGTTGTGTAGCATGAACATGAACATGAGCATGAGCATTTTTTCTTTGGGGCTTGTTTCTTAGGAAGCATAGCCTCAATCTCTTTTTATCAAATTCACTACACTTTTTCAAAACAACATCTAATGAGTCCAATCTTTTCTTAAGCATGGCAATCTCATTAGAATCAATTAGTGGGGCCTTACCCTTGCAAGAAGTCTTATATTTTTTCAAATCATTTTTAGTAGTGGTCAAGGTGGAAACTAAATTATCCTTTTCTTTTGTATAGATTTACAACTTGATACTAAGTGATTCATTATCCTTTTTCATTTTCAAATACTTTTTCTTCATGAAATCATAATTTTGAGAGAGTTCCATAAATGCTTCACTTAACTCATCCATGGATAAATCTTCATCAAGAAAAGTTGGGGGGTTACCTTGCTTGTGCTCTCATTTGCCATGAAGCACATATTGGCGGTGTCAATCTCCTCCTCGGATTCACTTTCGTCATCCATGTTGCTTTCATAGCCTTTTTCTTGTATGGCTTCTTGGATGAAGATGGCTTTACTTTGTCCGGACACTCCGCTACTATGTGTCCCGGCTTTTGGCAATTAAAGCAAATGATCTTCCTTTCTTCCTTGCCTCCTTGCCATCTTCTTCTTCCTTGGAACTTTGCCTTGTTGTACATCCTCCGGACATTTTTGACTGAAGTGAGAGCTCCTCGTCATCTTCTTCTTCGTCATCTTCGTCGGAGTAGGTAGCATGACTTTTGAAGGCAATGGTCTTCTTTTTTGGTAGGTGCCATGTCCTCTCTTGCTTTCCTTTCCATCTCATGGGTTTTGAGGTTCCCATGAGACCTATGAGCTCCATCTCCTCATTGTCGTTGAGTTCCTTCAAGGTTGTTGCTTTGACCTCCCATGAAGTAGGAAGAGCACGGATGATCTTCCTCACTCTTTTGATCATTATTGATATCTTCACCTAAAGAAGAGAGACCATTAGTAATCTTGGTAAATCTTGTAACCATATCATCTATGGTTTCATTTTTCTGCATGCTAAATGTTTCATATTGGGACCTAAGAAGGTCAATCTTACCCTTCTTAACTTGTGATGTCCCTTCGTGTGTGACTATCAAATGTGACCAAATCTCATATGCGGATTTGCAATGTATAACCCTAGCAATATCATCATCCTTTAGGGCTTGTAGGAGTGCATAGTGAGCTTTGGCATTGGCATCGAATTCCTTATCTCTATTTCGGACCAAGTGGATTCGTCACCGGGGGGTACACTAAAGACTTAGTCACGGCTTTTGCAACTCGGCTACCTAGAGATTGCAAAAACACGGTCATCTTAACTTTCCATATGGGAAAAGTTAAGTCCATCAAACTTAGGTGGGTTTTAATTCCATCGGCCATTTTTAAATGAGTGTGGATGAAATGATTAGCAAATGTGGATCTTCTCTAAGGTTGTTAAACCAAATCCTAGAGTCCAAGCTCTGATACCAATTGAAATACACCTAGAGGGGGGGTGAATAGGTGTAATTGCTAATCTAATGCTCTTTTAAATTTTACTTAAGTGAGTGATGCAACGATCTCTCAAAACACGACTAAGAGCCGAATACCCCTTGCGAGGTTCTGAACTCCTTCCTCCCAATTCCCCTTAAATGGGTTAGAGGTGCGCAATGCAACCGTGTTGT
>JAVJIF010023718.1:0-54898 GCA_038442645.1 Agave tequilana
ATGCTAGATGCATGAGAGTGAAGGGAAGTGGGAATGTTCACTGAAACAAATAGGACAATGCTCACATTAAGGCCTCGAATCAATACAAAAACATTTAAATTTATGAAGATGAATTATTGATATTGTAACGCCCCGATCCCGCGATACGGGGTCGTCACTGCAACGTATATACGTAAGTCCGAAGTACCTTCTCCGTATATACGCTAAGCATCAGTACAGACAAGAATCAGAGTACGGAAGCAAATGGTGCATTATACATTCCAAACATATATACAATTACAGAATCATCACCAGAGTGATTACAATATTACATGAATATCATATCACTAATATGCGCAATGCGAGAGTACAAGGAATATACAATAAATGAACAGTATAAAAGGAGCTCGCATACAAGTATGCAAGGAACTGTACAAGTGAAAAGTATAAAGAGCACTCACGAGTTTGCTAAGGAAAAACTCGAGAGGCACAAAGGGGGTCTGGAAGGATGTGGCTCTGGAAGGTCAAACCGGGGTCCACGCTACCGCTGCGCCACTCTGAGCAGTAACGGGGAGAATCCACACGCTCCGGGCTCCATAACCCAAATCACCAAAACGCCAAATATCCGAAATCCACGGAAGCTCGGGATGCGCCATAACCTGTGATAAAATATGTAGTAAAGTGAAGAGGAGAGAGAAAGAGAGAAGGAAAGATGATGTAATACCTATACATGATATAAGTCAGAGGGTAAGGTTCATGCTCAAGAAAGGAATCAACTAAGACAGATATCCAAAGTTAGTCGACTAGGGGAATGGATAAGTAGTAGTACGATAATAGTGGAGCTAGTCGACTAGGAAAATGGGGTAGTCGACTAATACTGTGGTCCAGAGAGTTGGATGTCTGATTCAGGAGAAGTTAGTCGACTGGATGAATTGAGTAGTCGACTAACAGACATGACAAGTCGACTAACAGTTATGTTAAGTCGACTAAATCTGTGTAACAGAAAGTTGGGTTATGATTCAGGAAGGGATTAGTCGACTAGGTTAAAAATATAGTCGACTAGGGGTCTCTAGTCGACTAGGGAAATAAGTAAGTCGACTAAACGTGATTCCGAGAACTGGTTTCACAGGACATGGTAGATTAGTCGACTAATAGTTAGGTCTAGTCGACTGATCGACTGGAAACAGCAAACAGAACAGATTTTCTAGGGTTTGTGTTGATGGCTAAAAATATGATTTTGATGGCATAATTGAACATGATATGTGAACTTAAGCATGCTAAGAAATAACCAAGTCTTGGTGATTGAAATTACTCACCAAAAGGCACCAAGTGATGGAGGTTGATGATGAAAGGAAAGGTGGAGTCTTTTGGGTGTGTTGACCTTGTGGTGGTGGTTTCCATGGTGATGAAGGAAGAAGAAGATGAAGCTAGGTTGGAGAAGTGGTGGTGGTTGCCTTGGTGGAGATGAAGGAGATGGAGGTGGTGAAAGCTAGGGTTTGGCTTTTGGTGAAGAGAAATGAAAAGAAAGGGATTGAAATGAAAAGGAAATGTATATATAGGATTTGGATTTTGTAAAGGGAGTTGCAATTAAATAAATAAGAGGGGTTTAATTGCAAAGTGGAGGATGAGGTGTTCTCCTTGGCCAATCAAAGTGTGCCAAAGAGATGGTGAGGTGGAGGGTGAGGTGGAGATTTGTGTGGTGGAGAATGGGTGGAAATGTGTGGATGAAAATGGAAGCTTAGGGAGGAAGAAAAGAATAAAGGAAAAGGAAAAATGGAAAAGAAATTATAATGAGAAGATATTTCTCTTGGAAGGCAAAATAAAAATAATGAAAGTGGCGGATTCCCGGGATTGAGTCGCGGATGCGGAAATCTTTCGGGAAAATACCGGATACGTCCCGAAATCAAGTATCTCGGAACGACCAAAATAATATCAAAAATCCATAATATTATATTAAGAATAATGGTGAAATCCGTTTTAAGAAATACTTTACAGTTTTAAAGATAAAAATCCCGGAATCAGTTACCTACCGACTCCGAAGAATTTTCATAAAATCATAAAATCCTCAGAAAAAGAATGTAGGTAGAAAATGTGATTCTAAGAATTAAAGTCTAAAGAACCATTTAGAAATTCCTAGCTGTTTGTGAAATAAAAATACTGGAATCGGTTATCTACCGACTCCGGTGGAATATCCATAAATTCGTAAAATCTTTAGAAAAAGGATTTAGGTAGGAATATATACTCTAAGAAGAATCGTCTAAGACTCTTCGAGAAATTCCAAGTGGTTTGTGAATTAAAAATCCGGGAAGCGGTCAGCGACACTGGCCGACACCGGTTTGAAGAAATTCATTTTAATTCCAGAAAAATCTAGAAAATCATAGAAAATATATAATATTGGAAAATGATATTTAAAACTAAAATCGGTCAAATCTAATCACCGGAAAGACCAAATCGAATAATATACTATAATCGAGTTCCTGGTTCGGACTGGGACTGACTCCGAGTCCACGAATCCAAATCCAAGACAAAACAATCATATAAGGAATTTATAAAGCAAAACAAATACAGGAAACAAATCGAAAAAAATACGACCGAAAATCTGAATACGCAACTAAGTACGTATTCCGGGAACGGGGTATTACAGATATCACTTTGATTTCTCCTTTGGGCGAAACCTAAGCATATCTAGCATTCACTCTATATAGGTGAGACCTTTTATCACCTATGTAGGTCTAATATAATTTATGCCACTTAGACAGTAAGTCATGTTACCTTTGGGTATCCAATTTACACCACTAAGTTGCATAAATTACACTACCCTACCCGGTTCGTAATTATTTGAAAAAGACTCTCCTTTGGGCGAGTCCCAATCTCCTAACTAGAACCGCCATCGAGAATATTATTGACCTTAATGTCACCCTTATTGACAAATCTTTTATGTAGTTGTATATTCATAAGGCTTACTAATATAGGTCACTTTGGCAACTACTAAATCAATAAACCGTATGAATATAAAACTAACCAATAATATTCTCTAATCCTTTAATTGAGTTATTCCATAATACTCCAATGTTGACACTTGACCAATATCAATCAATATTAATACCATAACATTAAATGTGTAACATACAATTATGATTGAACCTAAACAACCATTAGTCGACTGGTCAAGGTAAGCCTAGTCGACTAAGGCCAAGTCAAGTCGATTACAAAAGGAAGACTAGTCGACTTGGGTCAAGTCTAGTCGACTGTAGAGGAAAGATAGTCGACTATAAAATAAAAGGTTAGTCGACCAAGGGCAAGACTAGTCGACTCCTGCAGGAAGGCAACTCTCGGTTAACCTGTTAGTCGACTTGGGAAAAAGGTTAGTCGACTATACACATTATTAGTCGACTAATCAAAATGTCAAGTCGACTAAACAGTAAAAACAGAGAGTCACAACTTTCTGGAAGCAGACCTAGTCGACTGGGTGTTTCGGGCAAGTCGACTAACAGTCGACGAAACAGAACACTAATAACTGTTATCGACTGTAGCCTTATCAATAGAAAAATTAGGGTTTCTAAATTAACCAAAATTAATTCTGATCATTTTGATTACACAATTAGAAAAATATAATAGAATTATTGAAGGAAATCTACTAAATCCTTTTTAAAATTCTACATGGAATGATCAAAAATTGCAAAACCTAATTTTCCATCTTGAAACAATTAATCATGGCAAAAAAACCTAAATTGTTCATAACCTAAATCTGAGATGCATAGATTCTAAACAAAGCTCTGATACCAAATGTTAGAAATTAAGAATATACTTAAAGATTATGAAGATCAAAATAACCCAAGGATCTAGAATCTATATGCATCTCAAGAATAAATACATAATTAAACACATACCTGAAGCCATTGAGAGATTGAGGAAGTTAGATGGATGAAGATCTTAATCCTTTTCCTTTGATTCTTGCAAACCCTAATGCAAACTCCTTTCTTCTCTCTGTCTACTTTTCCTTGCACAAACCCTATTCTCAAATTGATGGTTCCACAAAAGGGAAGAGGTTTTTTTTCTTTCATTCACAGAGGAGAGAAGAGGGTCCACATTTGCAAATAACCCCCTTGAGATAAAACCACCCATCATGGCCCTTTATATCTCAAGTGATTATAAACTTATATAAATGTAACCATAATATTTGGGCATGCATAATATCAGTTAGGTTTTAATTATGGAATCCAATAATAAATATAAGGGTAGTGGGCCACCTTAATGTGAGATTAACACATATTCTACAGAATAACTTGTGTTTCCTCAACTTGCGCTTCGCGCTGACAGAACTTGAATTTCTGAGAAACTGGGACTAATCTAGGATTTTCGGGATCTGAAAAAAAAATCAAGAAATTTTGAGAAACATAGAGTAATATAAGTAATAATGTATAGTAAGTATTATCTGATATATTTGCTGCACATAAATGCTAGAAATTTTCATGAATCTGTCAATGTGAGTACCCTTTTTGCTGATAATATGCATTTTAAAGGAAATAACAGGTTCAATTGTGTGATTGGTGAAGCTAGTAGTTTTCTTTTAAATATGCTGTCTTTTGAATGAAGTGTTAATTTCTTCATTTTTCTCTTGAATTTCTTTTAGACTCTCTGTTTTCTGTTTTCAGAGGTAACTAGCTACTTTTCCACTGTGAGTTTCTGGAAAGAAATAAGAACTTTTGCTAGCTTAGAAGTGAAGCAGCAGTGTAAAGGTTTGGTAAAATTGCTTTAAGGCCCTGGTTAAAATTCAATTTGGACTAGGCCTTGTCCAAAGAACTTTAGGGTAATTTTTTGAATAAATCTGATCTTAAAATTAATTCCAAAAGGTAACCTCCCTCACATTTATTTCTAAAAACCGCTCTCTAATAGGGCACAAAGGTGCCACGTCGGCGGTAGGTCGTTTCGCCTCGCTAACGTGGCAGGCTCCGGTCGCTAGCGGTTGCCATTTTTTGGTCCGGAGTTGACAATCCCGGGCCAAGTGTTTTTTTTTGAGCTTTTTTTCTTGCGAGACCAAGAATGAAGCTCACATTTTTTTGAGCTTCCAAAGTTTGGTCAGGGATTGGCAACCCGGATCAAGATTGAGTCTCATTTTTTTCCCCCCCTTTTTTGCTTCCAAAGCTTTTCCGGCATTGGCAACTCTGGACCAAGTTCACTTAGCTAAAAAAACTCTCATTCTAATTCTGGGTTGCAACTCTAGACCAAGTCCACTTGGCTCAAAAAAAAAAAAAACTTATTCTTGGTCCGGGGTTGCCAACCCCTGACCAAGTTTTTTTGGAAGCTTATGTTAGACTTATTTGGATTAAAGTCCAAATTAATTTGGGCCTATACAAGTCTGATTGAATTTATACACCTGTCTCTATAAACCTATGTTGTTGGACCCAATAAATAATTGATCAAGCCTAATGTCTTGGATCTAAACACGTTTCAATTACACTTAGTCATGAGTATATTTAAATTGAGATGTGGGACTTGTCTACATGTGTGGGACTCGTGTTATCAATCAAGAGTCTAGATCTATGATGAGTTGAACTATAATTTCTTAATGCTATATATATATCACGGGTAGGATTCCCTCTCCACCGCCAACTACTATGATCTAATCTCTCTCTTGGATGCCTCTCATCTCCTCTAAGGATCAAGAAGAGAATTTGGTGGTTGGAGAGAAGAACCCCCCTCAACTCTGGCGTCCTCGGAAGATCGTGCACGCTTCGACATCCCTTTCGTGATGGAATCAGGTATGTTTAAACTCTCATTCCTTTTGATCTTGATAAAGAGGCCTTTAGTTTATGCGTAGATTTTATATGGAATAATTATTAGATCTAACAGCATACACTGAGCTTCATTCTTAAATTTTGTCCGTGTTTTACAAAAAATACCATATGACATTACAAAGTCATATTACAACTATATTACTCTCAAAATCACAAATTTCAATAAATTAATTCATTAATACATATCATAACTCATATCAAACTCAAAATCATAATTTCAACAAATTAATTTAGTAATACTAATCACAAATTCCTAGGTATCACTTAAGTTTCACTAAATCATACTACAAACCATATCAAAATTATAAAGCTCATATCAAACCATCAAATAGTTCAACAAGATACAACGAACCTCCATATTATCCTAATATTCAACAGTAGTAGTCGGTGTCACAATATCGCAGTGCCAAGTGTTATATATCAATAATACAAGTCACATAAAATCTCAATACAAACAAGCTAATGCATGTGAAAGTCGATCACGCCCTCGACCTCATCCTCAACTACTCGACGCCATCGATACATCCTAATAGTCAACAGTTTGGGAATCTGATTATGTATGTGGTTGAGATAGTCTGGACTCATCCTCAACTACTTGACGCCATTGATACATCGTAGTTGAGACGGTCTAGGCCTAGCATGATCAAAGCCTTCTCATCATCTCCAGACGAGGAAACCCGAGTCTCAGTCAAGGATTTTTTCGAGCCCCAGTGAAAGAATTGAGTCTCAGTGAAAAAATTGACCAAGGGTCTGTTTGGTTGTCGTAATTGGTCGTAATTCGTAAGTCGTAATTGATGAAGTCTTTTACAGTTGTAAATGAGTTGCATGCATGTAAGTTTTACGGTGTTTGGTTGGTAATATAAAGTTGTAAGTGAGAAAGTGTACTGTGTTTTACGGTATTTGGTTGTCGTAATGTGTAAGTCGTAAGTAGAAAAGTTGACCATAAAATTAACTATTTGGTGATTTAAAAAGTTCTAATATTGCAAATAAATACTAAAAATGCTAAATATTAAAAAACATTAAAATTAACATAAAAAAATAATACAAACTTGTATGACCACAAAATTAACTGTAAGTAGGCTGTAAGTAAGTGGTAATTGGGTTGCAAGTGAGTGGTAGTTGAGTTGCGTAAGTCTTTTACGAATTACGGTTCAAACAAACACCGTAGCTGCAATTGAGTTGCAAGTCATTTACGAATTATTGACTTTTACGATTTTTATGACGAAACAAACAGCCCCCAAGTCAACTTGGTCTGAGGTTGCCTACCCCGGACCAAGAGTAAAGAAAAATAGGGCTTTTATGCTTGGTCCGGGGTTGGCAACCCCGGACCAAGAATAAAGCTCAAAATAAAGCTTAATTCTTGGTTTGGGGTTGTCAACCCTGGACCAAGAAGAAAACGCTAAAAAAAATAAAAAATAAACACTTGGTCCCGGACCAAAAAATGCCAAGCGCCCGCGAACGGTGGCCGCCACGCTGGTGGGGTGAAACGACCGAGTACAGACATGACGCTATGTCACCTGTCAGATGTCGGTTTTTGAAAATAAATTCAGGGAGGTTGTTTTTTGAAATTAAAAATAAAATATTATATTTATTCAAAAAATTGCCCAAGAACTTATTTGGTGCACCCCGGGTCATAAAAAGATTATTATTATTTTTTTAACCCTTCAACTTTCTATTTTCCTTGTATATTATTATCTTCATTCTTAAATATGAGAACTTTTACATAAGGAGTAAGAATGCAAACCCTCCCCATTCAGCGATAATGTCAAAAGATTTGGTAGTTTTTTCAAATTTTTAAACATTCATCGCAGAAGATGGCACTCAAATATTAACGGAAAGAGCCATCCATTTACCCTTCATTACCGGTACCTAACCTCATTCCACTTATCCGCTTCTCAACAGAACTTATACGCTACCAAACAGGCCCTTTAATAAGAAAAAACAAAAATGAAAGCGTGGGGTGGGGGATGCAAAAATGACAATGACTTATTGACATAGAAAAGTATAATCGCACATTTTCAGATTGCATGAAGGAGGGAAATTTAAGATAATTGGAGAGAGAAGGGAGAACTCTTTCCATTAATATTTAGGTTTTCAAGGGATTTTCAAACAATTGAAAAGTCTACAAGATTGATTGCTATTATAATCGGTGAAGAAGATGTTAGGTTTTTGGGTTTTTCGCAAGGTGTACCATGTAACTTCTTTAGATAGAGAGCTTAAAGCAACTCCAAGGGAAGTTTCTTAAATCTGAACTATTTTAGGGAGAATTATTAGTTTAGGGAGCTCCTTATTTCATTTATGTTCCAAGGGAGCATTCTAAATTTGAGCTATTTTGGATATTTTATCAAAACCGACTAAAAGGAGGTTTTCTCCCGTGACTCATATAGAAACTTTGTCCGTTTGTCCGTCTTCATCTACGAGAAAGAGAAACATCGATCCTGTTCTTCTTCTTTCTCTCTCAGCTCACCCATCCTTCTTCATCCTCTTTTTCCCTCCCCCTTCATTTTTCTCCTGACAGATCGGTCGGTTTTCTACCAATAGTATAGTTATTTTTTTAAAGTCAATTTGGTCAAGGATAGTTTTGTATTATTAAAAACATCTTGTGAAAAATTAAAATAATAATAAATATAGTTTAGAGAGTGAGTTTAGCTCTTTACATTTTGGGAGCTTGAGGCTCGCTCTTAAAATAGAGAGTCATGTAAGGAGTAACATTAGAGCTTAATTATTGATTTTGCTTCCTAAAATAGAAAAGATGGAAGATAGAGAGAGCGTCTTTGGAGATGCACATAGTGCAAATTGAAAATAAGTGTTTGGATTACATTTTCCCAATAAATTTGAGAGAAATCAAGGATTTCAAATGAAAAAAAGATAACGGGTTTGGAAGAAAACTTGACTTAAAGGGTCAATATTTTTCCCATTTTTTTTAAAAGACTGAGCAAAGAAGCATATAAAATGTTTTTTTTAGAGGGAGATTTATGCAAAAGTTCCCCAGGACTAGGAACAAAGACGAGTAACTCACTGACTCGCGAGCTCGAGAGAGAGATCTATCGAGAGGGAGACTATGGCGGGCCTTTTCGCTTGGGCCGCCGACGTCGTTGGCGGCAACTCACAGGGAAACGACGACGACGACGACAACATTCAGATCCCCATCGAGATCGCCTTCACGCGTGAGCAACAGCAGTACGCGCTGGAGCTCGACCAAAAAGCTTCGAGCTTGAGGCGATCCATCCACGATCTGAGGCTGCGGATCCCTCCACCTCACATCTCGCAGAGATTGCCCCATCTCCACGCGCACAGCCTCGCGTCAAACGCTGCCCTCGCCCTCCAGTTGAACGCCCACTCCACAACCAAAGAACAGGTACTAGGTTTCAGGTACTAGGTTTCGAGAAATTCGCTTTCGTTTTCTTTTCCCCCTTGTCTCTGATTCTTGATATCTTGATCTAGGCATTTGAGGAATTTGGGGTAGTTTGTGGTTTGGAGCCCGAAATTAAGTGAAATAGTGGTGTGCAAGTTCTACATTTTGTTTTAAACACTGAAACAGTGTGGTGAAATTTTTACCTGTGGACGGAGAAGACAGTGGAAGAGAGGAATGTGAAGGAAGGGGGAAAAAAACTGATTTTGGTGGGGAAATTGAAACTTTTCCCCCAATTTGACTTGAAATTCTTTTAATCCCCTTGGGGGAAAACAAAAAACATGGGATAAATCCAACCTTTGCCACAGCTTTTTGTCCCCCTACATTCTCCTTGACTTAAACAGCAAAGAGTTTAAATAGATAAGTTGGTGTGTTTGTATGTTAAGTGCGTCTATTTTTTGACTGGAATTATATAATCTTAATCTCCGGGAAAGATTCTTACCGGTCTCATGAAGAGATTTTTTGGAGTTGGAATTTAACATACTCTGATGGTTACAGCTCAAAGGACAAGAAGAGTTGGAAATGGTTCTATACTCTAAAGATTAATTCGCAAAGTAGAAGATCTAGGTAATTTCAATATAGTATGTTCCAACGGGTAAGGCTCTCCAAGTAGAATTTTGCGGGGTGAGCCAAGTTAAGTGATAATGCAGGTTCAAAGCAAAAGAAAACCGGAGATAACCACAAGAAAAATGCTATCTGGGTGAATGAACATCACAAATTCTTTGTGTCACCTGCTGATATAAAAAAGAAGAAGAGTTCCTGCAAGGGAAGACTCTAAGAGGACCTTAGTTGGATCAGTTAAGAAGCCAACCTTGGATCATATCCCCTTTTATCTATTCGCACGAGAGGAGTCTAGGAGAGAAACTGGAGAAAATATTAAGGTTTGAGGATACTTCTTCCATTAGGAACTTAAAGGAGCACAGGACTCCTCCAATTCAACCAGATGAGTAGTGGCTAGATTAGTAGATAATATTATGATACAAAGAACTTCTTTGAAAGAAGACATTTGTCCAATTGGGCTGGCAAAAGTTTGGACATGTCAAAGGCTTAGCAAGCAATGATCAAAGAGACATAGGAACTTGAAAAAATAGAGGATGAATCTGAGTTGGAGGGGAGCTTGCTCACCTAAGTGAGTGCATGCGAATTTTTTTGGAGATTTACAAAAGGAAGAGATAATGTGGAAGTAAAGAGCAATGGTTACTTGGCTTAAGGAAAGGATATCGGTTCTCTTGCTTTTGTAAAGTTGCGAAGGTAGGAGAGGGGTAACTTCATTTGTAATCTTCAAAGCAACGGGAAAGATCATAACACAAAGCTAGTATTCGGAACTTTGTTGTGGACACCTATAAGAACCTTCAATATGATAGCTTGGGAAACATGAAGCTTGAAGAGCGGTTGTTTTTGTGTGTGTTCACGTTTTTTTTTTTGGGTTGGGGGGGGGGGGGTTAAATAAGCTGCTATTAATGGGTTTTCTATAAATTTTACCATTAGGCTTTGGTAAATTGTCAAATGAGAGAGCTATATAGAGTTAAATGTGCTCAAGGGTTACTCATATCTATGAAAATTGAAGTCAATTACCTCGTGGATCATAGACCAGTCATCTTAGCGAATGACTTACTGAATTTTTTGTTTTCAAGGTGATGTTTGAATGACTTAGGTAAGAAAGCATGTTGGATTTAATAAGGGAGCATCTAATGATTCTAGTAGGCTTTATTCATGGTAGATTAGGGTTAGTAGTGGGCCATGCCCTATCGTGCATTCCCAAGTCCAGGCATGACCCTCGTAAAAACAGTTAGGCCCAGGCACGACCTAGAATATTGCATGGCCTAAACCTATATGCCCATGTATCTGTCGCTGGATACTATGCCAGCCTATGAACTAGGTTGGCTCATTTGTGCGTCCATTCATGCTCGAATCGTGCAAGCCCATTTGAGCTCGATTTGAGCCTCCTACTATGTGTCTATTTTGTGCTTGATCGACGAAGGAGAGTGAGAGATTGCTAGAAATTCTCACTGTCATTTGGTTTGGGAATTGGAGTGAAGAAAATGACTCAAATGAGTGGCTAAGATCTAATTTAGATGATTTATAGACTAAAAGTTCATTAAATAGTACACGTAACTGTGCCTCCAGTTGGAGGCCCAATCAGAGCTCCATTCATGCTCCAAATGGGTCATGCATTGGGCCGTGCCATGTTGGTCCGAGCCACCGAGGTGAGCCAGGCATGGCACAAAAATAAACTGGGCAGTAAAAATTTTAGGCTCAGACACGGCTTAGACTACTGTTTTCATTATTAATGTACCAAAAAGTTTCGTGCCGGCCCAGGCCCATTACCAACCCAAATAATAGATACATAATGGATAAGTCCACTACTATACAATAGTCTATCTAAAATTGCAAGATATGTAATAGAAAGGACTACTTGCTAAAGTCAGACAATGAAAAATTTAATAATAGATTGGAATTGAGCTGCATCTTGGTAGCCTTAAGGATCAGGGTTTAAGACAACTGGATGGATTAGATCAGAGCTTAGCTAATATCAACCAAGTCCTAAATTCTAATTAATGAATAACTCAATTAATAGATTAAATATAAGAGAGATCTCAATACAGGGACCCACTGTCGGCACTTGTCTTTTAGTGGCACAAGGGTTGAAACATAAAACAAGATGATTGAAATATATTATGCCCTAAAACGTTTTTGATGGGCTCGGGTATTGTACTAGTAGGATGGCTATTGTCGATCTTGAACATGAAAATGACATTTAAGTTATACCTATCTGAGCTTATGTCATATATATAGTGAGTGGGACCTGCCGGAAACATTTAAGTTATAGTTCAAGAGGTGAAAAGTCCTTGGTCTTGATGCAAAAATAACCTCAGGACTCCCAGTCTTTATTCTCAATCCAACTTCAGCTTGAAATGCAACATGGAACAAGGGGCATGTTATTTCTGTTAGAACACCATTATACTCAGCTGTAATGTCATACGTCTACTGCTATCAAAATTTTCTAGTTGTCTTTTTGAGTAAGTTGCAGCTATACAGTTAAGAATTGTTTGTACATTTAAGAATTGTTTTTAAGTATACACTTAAGAGTTTTGAACAAACTTGACAGTGGCCAATTTGAAAATCACATATATGTTGGAAATCTAATGTTCAAATGGGCCTGTGAGAGTGAGGTCAGATCAATTTCAAATTTTTTACCAATCTTATGCACTTCAATCATTTGACATTGAACTATTACTCTACTAAATGATATTACCATTAAATCTTATAATTTGTGCAAGGGATTCCTACATCTTCTCGTAAAGCTGACTATCATCATCTTTACAATGGCTTTTCCTGCATTTATTCAACTCTTTTTTTCGGCCCTTCGTCTAGGCACAACTGAGAGAGGTTACTCTGCAAGAAGAGAATGCTGCATATGAAAAGGCTATATCAAATTGCCAAAAGAAAATTCAGGAAAAGCTGCAGGAGGCTGATTTACTTGAGGCCAAACTGAAGGTGAGGAACTACAACTGTGCTCCATTTCCAAATTTATTTTGTTGAACTAATAGTATTGGTAGTTGAGGTTAATAGGAATATCAGTTTTCCATTGGAGAGGTGAAAACATGTTAAACTCGATTTATTTGAGCATTTGACATTATCTCTTTAGATTTAATTTTTTATGATAATGTATGAAAGTTGATAAGAAAAATATTTCCTCTTTCTTTTGTTAAACACTTCTATGAATTGGTTAGCTTCCTTATACATTTCGTTTTCTTATCTTTTAGTTTATTTGAACTTTTACTTTCTACCTGCATTTATATACTGCCAGTACGGTACTGAAAAGTGAAAACTGTAGCTGGAATGTGTGGATGTGCATTATTATGAATGCAAGTTTATTATGGAAGAACTAAAGAAGTGCTAGTATGTATGGTTTTCTCCTGATGGAGCTCTTTTCTCTTTTTACTACTAAACCTGAAGTTATAAATCTTAAATGTAAGACATAGAGTTGATTAGATAAACTTTCTTCCTAACATGTGCACAAAACAACTAGCTAGAAATACAGGGACAGAGATGCTCGAGTATAGATAATATTATGGCCACAGAAAAGAGGGTCCATCCGGATATTGTTTCATTGGAAAGAGATTTCGCTGATAGAATCCCCCCTCAAGATCTCTTCTGTTATGGAGTATCGAAGATTGCCATGCTGGTTTAACAAATGCTGTCATTTCTGAGGCACAGTCTAGACATGTGGATGAATTAATTTGTTCAAGGATTCTTGATCCAATTGGCGGCAAGTCAATTTGGTGTCTATTTGATATCTAAAAAGCTTCATATCATTTTGTCTAGGATAATGAATCCAATCTTACAGATAAATGATCAGGTTAATCACTATAGGCATCATCGCAGTGGAAATACTCTTAATGGGTAGTGACCTATTTTGTTAAAAAATTTGCACATATAAGTGAGTAGTTGAACTATAGGCATCATCTCTAATTGTTTAGCCCTATGCAATACAAGGTTACTTCCTTGCTTTACCCCAGGATGATAATTCAATAGAAATAATTTGAACCCAGTCCCTTGAAGCTGCAAATAGTTTTGAGCAAAATGCATTTGCTCCTGAAATATAAAAGGCGGCCTAATATGACTAGATTTTCTTTCAATTCATTCTATTATTTAACTATCTTATTCTTGTCAAGTGTGATGGTAAGTTATCACTTATGTTACATATGCATGTGAGTCGTTGCAATGGTTAGGTTGTGATGCACTACCGGGAAACAGCATTGTGCTAATAATATGCTCTTGAACTTCAGTGTTACTTGACGAGGAGGGGGGAACTTTTTAAACTTTTGGACTGAATATAGGATTATGTATTAGTTTGAAAAGGATAAAGGTCAACCGACTCAACCCATTGCAAAGATGCAAGCATGCTGGCTGTGTACATAGGAAGCAAGAACATCATCTCCAAAGATGAAATAAATACTAGGACAATAGAGATAAGTGGAGAAAGCTGACCTCTAAGTCCTTCTAGGTGTAAGGTGTCAGGTGTGTCCCATTTCCTCTACCAAGGAGACAATATTCAACTGGTTACAGTGGAACATGTCAAGTCTGCCAGATGTTAGAAATCCATCTTCTTTAGGAGATTCAATTAGCCATGAGAGTATTTAAATCTAGTTGTTAAGTCATCAGGGTGCAATGACACTTGTGGTTGCATTGATGTTACATATGTTGGCTGTGTAACCTATTCAGTCAGAAACAGAAAGTAGAATTTTTGTACTTGTTGATCTTCTGGTCTGTCTTCAGGAGAATAAGATTTCGCAAGGATCATCCCAGACCTGTGCGCAATACTTTCGTTCTATCTCTTAATCTTGTGGTCTATTTTGTTCCTTACAACGAAGGTAGATGAGATACATGTGACATTCATGATACTTACCATTAGATGCGTGACTTACATAATGAAATATTGAGAGAGGTAATGTCTGTTATATCTATCTAATGAAACGACTATGTGGGTTTATAAGTTGCCCAATCACGTAAGATTATGCATATGCACTTGAACGTATAAGGTTTAAAATTTAGACACCACCGTGTATTGTATCTGTTACCAAAGATAATTATGTGCATCATAATATTTCCATCGCCAGGATGCTCATGATACCTGCCTTTTACGATTTGCTGCTACCATTTCAGTCATGGTTCAAAGTCGCGGTCTTAGCCGCTGACTCGGCTGGCACCAAGACTGATCGGTCTCGGCGACTCAGATCGGACTCAGACGATACGCGTAAAACTCTACATAGAAAGCTCAAAAAATTATGAAAAAATCATGACAAATCGTAAAAAAAATGTAGACATCAAAATTCATGTATCACATGTCTAAAATTAATTTGTTTTGAGGGGGTAATTGGGAAAATATGATGATTTGGGAGTAAATTCAGAAATATAAAATATTTGAGGGGGTTAAAAAATCAAAAATTAAAAAAACAAAAAAAAGAAAAGGATAAAGGAGAGAGGTCGGATGAGATCACTTGATCTCTCCCTCCCTTTGGCTTTATCTCTCTCTCTCATCTCTCTCCCTCTCCCTTCTCTCTCTACTCTCTCCCGCTGGCTTTCTTTCCATCTCCCTCGTCTCCCTTCTCCCTCTCGTCTTGCCTCTCTCTTCTCTCTCTCTCGCGGCGGCAGGCAGGAGTAGCCCGCGAAGGCGGGGGAGCCCTAAATCCCAGGTAATTTTGGGTTTTTTTTAATCGAATCGGCCTTGACTCGGAGCTGACTCGGCCGAATCGGCCGAGTCAGTCCGAGTCATATCGTGACTCGGCCGATTTGGCCGAGTCAATTCCGAGTCAAGATCGATTCGGTCGTTTCTAAGTGGATCCTTCGAATTAGGTCTCGGACGGGTGCCGAGACGGATACGACTCGGCCGAGTCTTCGAACCGTGATTTCAGTTGGCACTAGTATTTGAGTTTTCAAATATATGACATGGCTTAACTTCAAAACTCTCCATATACATCTAATTACATACATATACATATACATATATATATATATATATATATATACACATATATATATATAATATATATATATATATATATATATATATATATACACACACATATATATATATATAGACACACACACACACACACACATATCTATACACGCACACACACACACATATCTATACACGCATACATACATGTATATGTATACAGGCATGCATATACATGTATAGGTACACATATACATGCATATACATGTATATGTATACATACATACATACATATACACACACACACACACACACACACACACATATATGTATGTATATATAAGAAAACTCATGATGAGATATGGTAATAAGAACATGTGAGTTTTGTGTATAATGGTAGTATGTGGAAATTGTCCAAGGCCTGGTATCATCATCATCATCTAAGTCTTTCTCCAACAATATTGGGTTGGCTATGGAGCATGTGTCTCCACAGACGATCTGACGAGGTTTTACAATTGGTTGTCAACCTAACATCTACACCTAAGCTTGTTGATTTCTTAGCCTCGGGGTTGTGAGAAAGACAGGGCTTGTGCCGATCATACATGGTTAGATGGAAGGTAGACTACCTAAAGGACAAAAGAGAAGGGAAGTGAAAGAAAAGAAAAGAAAACAAAATAAAATAGAAGTAAAAAAAATCAGAAGAACAAAGAAAACAATCCTTAAAAAAAAAATAAATGAAAAGTAAGAAGAAAAGAGAGTCATACCGGGAAGATAACAAAAGAAGGAACCATTATATTACAAATGCCATAAAGGCATAGAAGTAGCAAGGAAAATCAAACAAACAACAGAAGACTCTATATCTGACCTTATTTTATCCCTATTTACACTCCTCTGGAGTTGGCTATGAGGATCCTTTTTCTCCATTCAATTCTGTTAATAACCATCTTCGTTATTAAGTTGGAGGCCATCATATTCTTTCTCATTGCTTGTATCAATATCTGCTTAGGTCTGCCCCTATTTCTCTTCCTTGCATCTACTATTGTCCTTTCACTCCTCTTTACTGGAGCACTCACTTTGTTGCACATGACGAAACCACCTCAAACAATTCTATGTCATCTTGTCTTCTGTTGAGTCTAGTTCTAGCTTCTCAAACAAACAATCAATTCTTTTCCTATCCTCTAGCGACTTGCCCACTCATTGACCTCCAGTGGAGTAGCCAGAACTTTAAACCCGGGGGAAGGGAGCACTTACACCAATCCAAATGCTCCTCCGGCCGCTCCTAAGAAAACAATTAAAGACAGTGGCAGATGCACGATCTTTTTCAGTTAAAGTAGTAATAAACTTTTATTATATGAGATGTTCGAAAAACATTAAATGTTTGAAATCTTATTGAAAGTCTTAAAATATGTTCTTAAATGTATGTGGACATTGAATTGATAAAATATGCTATTATTAAATTATTAAAATCTGATTAGAAAAAATTGTTATTAAAATCTGAAATTAAAAATTCATGATTCGAGTCCAAAATTAATAATATGTTAAAAATTTTAAATTATTGTATACATTTTAATTGCCTTCAAATTAATCCCTGTTACTTTTTAAGTGGAGAATTAATCTACATGTCTGCTATTGTAATCCTTAAATTTTCTAAGCATATAATCCATCTTTACTGTTAAATATTTGATTTCTAAATAGTAGATATTCTCTAGTTAATTTTTTTCTTTTTTTAATTTCCAATTTTCTTTCATTTTTCCTTATTTTATTTCTATTATGTGTTGCAACTTAGGGGAAGTTAAAAGAGCGCATGGAAGACCGAAGAAAACATGGATGTAGGTAATAAGACAAGATATAGAGGCTAAAGGTCTCAGTGAAGGTATATTGCTCGATAGGAATGAGTGGAGAAAGCTGATCCATGTGCCCGATCCGGCGTAATTCTCTTTTGGTTCATGTAGCCTACCCCAAATACTTGGGACAAATGGCTTAGTTGTTGTATGTGTTGCAGCTTGGAGACTCTGGGGAGGAAGGGAGCATAAGGACTAACATATTCTTCTTTTTGGTTAATAAAAAGTTTTGTTGGAGAAATAAAAAAGGTGAAGAAAAATTAGAAGCAATATTAAACATATTCTTTTATTAATAAAAAGTTTTGTTGAAAAAATAGGAAAGAAAAAATAAAGAAAAAATAGAAAAAATAAACACATTATTTTGTATTAATAAAAAAGTTATGTCGGAAAAAGAGAAAAAAAAGATAAGGAAAAAACAATGAAAAATATTAAGTGTACAAAGATTAGGAACAATGGAATTTAAACCCAGGCCTCTTGCAAAGAGAAGAGAGCCAAATACCAACTGAGCTACAATACCATTATGCATATTAACCACAATATACCTTTTTATTGACGTAAACAAATAGAATAGGGCTATACAGTTTTTCGAGTGGGTTTTGGAGGGGGGGGGCACGTGCCACCCCTTGCCCCTTCCAGGCTCTGGCCCCTGTCGACCTTTACATTCTCATTTCAGCTACACCCATTATGATCTATAAAGCATAGCGGGCCGTACAACTATTTTATCGAATCCCTTAAGCTTCATACTTCATAGGTATGCATAGTAGTCCAGAAGCACTCTTCTACTTTTAATCATTCTGCATAATGACCTCCTCAATCTCCCTATTATGGTTGATGATGGTTCCTTACTATAAAAAATGCTCACTCCTAGGTATTTTTTGACTTTCAGTGATGATGGTTCCTAACTATAAAAAATGCTCACTCCTACTTTTACTAAAGCTACTTCTCATGTATTCTACTTTTTGCCCTGTTTATTCTAAATCCTTTAGATTCCAAAGCCTCTCTCTATTTTTCAACTTTAGAGACAATCACCTTTCTGGTTTTGTCAACTATTACAGTATCATCTTAAAATAAGATACACCGTGACATTTTATATTTATTTATGTCTAGGAAGTTCATCCACAACCAGAGCAAATAGATAACGGTTTATGCAGATCCCGGATATAAACCTATTGTGATAGGGAACGTATCTGTCTTCTTTGTCGTTCCCACACTAGTGACGACTCCATCATACATATCTTTAGTCACATCCATGTAAATACTTACATATTAGACAACTTGTATCTGGAAATCAACCTGGTATAAGGTCAACTTTTACCTTGTACCTTCTGAAGGTTAAATTTCTGTTCAGGTATAAGGTTATGTCCTTATATCTAATAAGATCCTAATACTTTTGATTTTTATCAAATAAGCAATGCCTGTGTTTTCCTTATATCCAAAATCTGCGCAGCTATGTACCTTGTGGACATTAAGCTTTGGTGGTATAAGTTTTCTGATACCCAAATTGGTCATATTTTATAGCCTTGTGCCATGCCAGATGGTACAAATAGGGCTGTCAAAGGTATCGGATAACCGATCTTTGTGGGGAAAGTTTTTGGTTTTGGATTTTAAAAACTATACCCAATTACTTATCGTGTCAGATTCAGATTCTTTTTTTTTTTTTTTTTTTTTTCACATCTGATAATTTTTGAGGTTCAATTTGGATTTACTATTTCCAAAACCGAAAGCTAAAACCCTATTTAGTTAATACAGTGCTACAAATACTTTAAAAACTTATAACATAGGTTTCTTTTCAGTCCTGTTTGTTTCTAAAAGAACACAATTCTGCCCTTGACATGGGTCAGAGAAAAATTAATTCTATGCTTTCAAAAGAGACCTTTCTCTGTTTGTTTACAAGGAAAAGAGGAAAATTCCATGTTAGTCTTGTTTGGTATAGAGGAAATGTGCCCGTCTGGGAAAAGCACCACAATATGTAAAGACAAAGAAATGACACATATTTCAGTCTATGTTATTATTTTTATTAATACCCCAGCGAATTGGGGGTTCTAGAGCCGTAAGTGTTGAACGAGTTTTCTAAAAATGATTAATTGTGCTGATGTCTTGAAAATTATTCTCCAACTAGTTTCTTTCATAACAAACAGTGAAAAGGAGAGCAAGGAAAAGGGAAGCCCCATTTTGGCCCGCATCAAAGCCCTTTCCAAGGTTTTCGCGACCTTCCATTGGAAACGAATAGGCTAGCCTAGAAATTGTGTTCACCAATAAATTTAAATTTTGAGAAGGAAGAAAAGGAAATAGAAGAAACCAATTAATAAGCTGCATGTGCATACTTCTTAAAAAGCACGTGATTATCCCATTAAATGCAATAAATATGAGTCCTTTTTGTTTTCAAATTTACGAACATGAGCCTCGATTCTTAATGATCCAGAGTATTAAAGTTTCAAGAGTTCCCTTATGATTGTCCACTTTGGGTTTGTTTGTTTCTGAAGAAAGATCTTGGAAATATTGGTAAAGTCATGATACTGGCCCAAAACTTGGAGTTTTCCTTTTCCTTGCTCCCTCTCCTGCTCCTTGTTATGAAGGAAATTGGTTGGAAATCAATTTTTAAAATGGCAGCAAAAAATCATCATTGTGGAAAACCCATTTAAGTGATTTTTTGCTTTGAAACTGGTTGGAAACTTATTTGTTTGAGTATTTAACTAGTAAAATAATAATAACATGGTTATGATGTGCCATTTATTGTCTGTACTCATTTGAATGCTTTTCCCAGATTGACATATTTCCTTGAAACCAAACAAGGGAATGCTAACATTAAAATCTACACCTTTTCCTTTGAAACAAATAGAAAAACTGCCTCTCTTGAAAAAGTATAGATACGTTTTTTTTCCTTCTAAATCTTGTCAAAGGCAGAAGTATGTTTCTTTAGTAATAGCCAGCCACATTCCTATTGTTTTCCTGCAACAGATTTATTAGACTAAGTATAAATGCAAAAGGATAAGGTTTTCTAACACGTCTCAAAGAGTTAATTATGTATCTTGAAGCATTATTTCAGAGTCTTTTTTCACACATGATTTGGGTTGTTGGTGTCATACAATACAATTTATTGCTGAGGAGGCCCTTACCTTCATAGGCATAATTATCATTTTTTAATCTTCAATTGTTTTTTCCGTTTCCACTTGGTCTGCCATGAAAATTCTACCCTCCTTTCAACTGTCCGGTTTTGCTGCTAACTTTTTTCTCCCACCCATTTTGTTTGTCTTTGTTAGTAATATATTAATTTTGTACAGTAATACAAGTCATCAATGTTACCAAAAGCCTAAAATGTACCCGCTTTAGCTGAAACATCCCAATGGCGCTTTACTTGCAAAAGCTGCAGCAAGAAGCTTCTAGTCCACTTTACAGAGTTGAAGTACCGCTTCAGTCTGAAAGCCCGTTTCAACCTGTTTTTTAGCGGACAAAAATGAAATGAAGGTGTATTCTCTTATTTATTACCTCCCTCTCACCTTTCTATGATTGCAGCCTCAGCCAACAACTATATTGAGTGGTAAAGGATCTTGCAATGATGATAAATTCCCACAAATCTTCAAAAAGATTATTTCTTAATTATTTAGTAGTTTTGGTGTACAACTCTTTTATCTTTTTGCCAAATTTCTTAGTTCTTTATAGTTTGTATTATGTACTCTTTTTAATTCTTATAGTGATGTTCATTGTTATATCCACTTTTTAAGACTCTAAAATGGTTGATTCTTTGTTATTTATTACATATCGCTAATATAAACTGCTCAAAATTTTTCTTTAATATTCTTTTCTTATCTTAGTTATTACGTCCTCTATTTTTGAAAAAATTTCCCACCAATTTTCACCATTAAGATGTCTTATCTTTTATCTTCACATGTTTGCATTTTCCATCTAACATGTTTTGACTTATACTTATGGAGATGCACTTGTGTAATTTCGGAAAGATTCGAGCCCTAATCCTTCCCACTCAAATACCAATATCCAATATTCAAATACAAGATCCACTCTGTTGAAGTTGATCTATATTATTTAAAGTAACTAAAAATAAAAAATCAAGTGTTTTGAATACTTTTTGCGCATCCATCAGGGGAGCAAAATAGATGGCCGAAAGTAGTGAGTTGATTAGATCTATGTCTTTAGACATACAAATTCTCGATCCAGCCATTTGATCATGATCTAAACATTTAAAAACCCCTACAAACCAATTTTTGTTAGGTTTTAAATATTCTACACCGTTAAACTAACCAACTCACTATCTAGGCCGTTCGTTTTTTTTCCTTCTAGATGCATGGGCAAAAAATATTTAAAATACTTGATTTTTGGTTATTAGATACTTGAAATAATATAGATCAACTTCAACGAAATGGATCTTGTATTCGGATAATGTATGTTTGTATTTGAGTGGGAAGGATTCGGGCTTGAATCCTTCCGGAACTACACAAGTCTATCTCTATATTCATGTTCTTGATTTTTCTGGCGTTCATTTTTAATTCTTGTACAACTTGTAAACTATTGTGTTGAATGATAGAATGGCTAAATTTTGATTTTTAAAATTGTCCTCTTAGACCTTATATTGATGAGATATTTATTATATTTACTCTAACATTATAAATCATTTATATTTTCGTCATTGTATCATTCTTTATATAAAGATGCCTGGCACTATAATAGGGAGAAAAATCCATTTTTCTCGATCACAAGTAGGGCTTTGTTTCAGTAGAATACTCACCTTTCAAGGTTACTGGTTCCTTTTGTTGAAGTAAGCTCAATGAAATTGAGTAATGTTTGTTGCTCCATTTGAGTCTACAACATACATAAAGCTCAGGTATTTTGTTTTATAGGTACTGAAGTTCTGTGTTATAGCGTGCTGTTCAAGTGAGAACAATGTGTTTATTTATTGATTATTTCATGTGAGTGAAGACTATATTTATAGTGGTGAGAGGGATGTATTTGAAGTCTGTTGCCTCTCGCATCTCTTACTTGATATGTATTTGAATTTTGAAGTCTCTGTTGGCTTTTTGGGCTTTTGGCTTTCACTAACAGAGAAAAAAAACAAGTTTGGTTCAAGCTAGGGTAGATACATTGGAGTCTTTTAAATTTTTTGCTCACACTCGTTCCGAGAGTTTACTTTGGAGCGGAATATGGACTGACACAAAAAACATCACTTTTTGGAGGAAAGTTCACACAATTATTGCCAATATTAGTTTGCTCGATATACCTCCGACTGAATCCTTGTAACATCTTTGGACTCATCCAAACATATGAGCAGCTGTAATATGACTTTCTTCATGTCCTTCAAACAGGGAAAGGACTTGAACATCATGAGACTCATTTTGAAATCTGTGCACACCTCAAAAGAAACATTAAGACGGGGGCAGAAATTTCAGATCACAAATTATTGCAATATATTTGATGGAAATATAAAAAAATCAAGGCCTGCAGTGTAACTGGGAATACACAAGGTAGAAGTTGAAATTGCAATCCTAGCCTCAGAATCATTCTAGACTTCACAGTTCATGTCCTTCTCTACAGTTCAGTTTCTGCCTTAGAAGCCTTACTAGCTGAAAGATATGCATATATAACTTCCTTGAGAGATGAAACCTGCATAAATCTCCTAAGGGAAGAAAGTGAAGAAGGAAAAACAAAATTATACATATGTTATCTTATGGGTAGCCAAGAAAAAAAAAAGGGTTTTTCTTTTATATACCCCCAAATCTTCCCTATTTCTAAAATAACCTCCCCAAATCTTCATATTTCTAAAATTAACCCACAAATTCTTTTCTATTAAAATTACCCCTACTGTCAGTTAAAAGGAATCAAAAAAGAATATTCTCAGCATATGTTAAAAATTTATGAAATCCCACATTTACCCTTATACCTCACCAGCTCATCACTCTCAGCTGAATTGGATCCATCCCATTTCCCCTTCTTCTCTCTTTGATTATTCTCCATTCATACGTTCATATAAAAAATAAAAGAAATCATGCCCCCTCCTCCGCCTTCAACAAAGAGAGATAGATGAAGAGAATAGAGTCCTGAAACAAAAAGAAAAAAATAGTTCTTTTTTAAGAAAAAAATCATCTCGTTAACCTATGGGACCACCTCCGCTTCAACCTCATCTCCGTCTTCGTTTGCTCCGTAGCTCTCATCTTCCTGTCCACCGTCTACTTCCTCGTCGACCCCGCCCGTCTTCCTCGTCGACTTATCTTGCTACAAGCCCAACGACGCCCTCAAGTGCCCCCGCCAAATGTTCATGGAGCGCTCCACCCTCATCGGCTCCTTCACCGCCGAGAACCTCGAGTTCCAGTGCAAGATCCTCAAGGCTCAAGCGCTCTGCCTTGTCGAGGACACCTACCTCCCGGAGGCCGTCACCAACGTCCCCCCCAACCCCTCCATGGCGCAAGCGAGGAAAGAGGCTGAGCTTGTCATGTTTGGCGCCCTCGACGAGCTCTTCGCCAAGACCAATGTCAGGCCCAAGGACATTGGCATCTTGGTCGTGAACTACAACCTGTTCAATCCCCCCTTGCTCTCGGTGATGATCACCAACCATTACAAGCTCAGGGGAAACATCGCGAGCTACAATCTCAGCTCATCACTCTCAGTTTCAAGTTATCTCATTCCCAATCCTTGAAGTTAGCCACCATCCTTATGGCCATTTTGTATGAATGTTACAGTAACTATGTCGTCGTCAACGTCATCTTCATGCAGCGGCGAGTCGACGATCGTTTGGGGGGGGGGGGGAGGCGGCGGAGAAAAAGAGAATCAGAGAAGAGAGGGATAAATTGGTAATTTACTTTAAAAACTGTTAAAATTTAACACGGGTATTTTTAGTCAAATTTAATAATTTGGGGGATAATTTTAGAAATAGGGAAGATTTGGAGGGTATATATAAGAAAAACCCAAAAATATATGCAAAACTGAAAGATGGAAGGAAATGGGAGTCGTAGCTTAGAAAATGTTGCTGCCAGTTCCTTTTTGATTTATATATGGTAGGGACACTAACTAATGTTAGAAGATAAATGAACATAAAAGTGATGATATACACATGAGGATGCAGTCTGTGTAGTGTGTACGCGTAAATGGTAATAGAATTGACATATTACAGAGCCATTTTTTAATTGATGTCTCATGGTACTTTAGATTATATCTTCATCAGGGTATCTTGATAACTTCTACAATTATTAGAACATACAAAATGTTGGTGCTATACATAATCAGTTTGTTGCTTGCAATCTTATTTGCAGGAAATGGACTTGGTTGAGAGGAATTCAAAGGTCGAGTTGGAAAAGGAACTCGCCGAACTGGACTCTAGTCAATCTAGTGTACAAATAGACAATTCTAAGACTACAGAAAAATTTAATTTGGAGAGTCAACCTCCAAAATATTTCAGAAAAGAAGAATTAGATGAAAAGAAACAGGAGCTGGTTTGTTGCGTCTTCATTTTCTGCAATAATTGGAAATGACATGTGTAATGAGGTAGTTAACACCACTTATTATTGTTGCCAGAGTTCAATGGAAGAGAAGGTCCAAAGATTGGAGGAAGAATGGTCAGTTGTTCAAGAAGAATCAATCAAACAACCACCACCAGGTTTATGATCATGGTTAACTTTACGTTTTCAAGTAACTTAAGATATGTGATGCTTATTGATGCCAACATGTTGACTTCCATTTTCATGTTAGACTAGTTTAAGAGTTATTTTCACAAAATCTTCTATCATTCACTTGCAGAACCATTGGAGATGTTCTTTTGCTCAGAGAACTATATGATTTTTGAAAAGGATGAAAATGAACATATGATGCTTTGATAGGTTTGGTGTGGAGTGAGAAAAGTGGTAATAAGGTGGGATTGAGGAGCAGGGGCATACCAGACAATGAGTGGATACCAGCAAGTAATTCTTTGAGAAGGGCAGTTAGTAATGGGTTGAGACCTTGTCTTTCCCTAAGTCCTCATCTATATAGCATGGACACTTCTATCATGGAGCCATGTCGTGTCCGAAACATGTCCGCACGCGTGTCGGACACATGTGTCGTGTGTATTTTAAGAACTTGCCACGTGTCCACGTGTCGTGTCCATTTCAACGTCGCCGTGTCCGTGCAACATAGGTCCTCATCTCTTTTTTTCACCTATCGAGCAAATAGTAAGCATTTATAGGCATATAAAACAATATATCTAATGATTATTTGGTGTCATTTGATGATTTGATTATCAAACATAGGTTAGCTTCTTAATTACAATTCTCAGAATATTTGGATGATAGAACTCCAAAAATATAGAATATGAACCAAAATACATTCTTAGCCTTCACTGAGAAATTCATATATTTGTGAGGAATTACGGGGGTTGAGGATAGGATGAGGAAAAATCATCTGAGGTGGGTTGGACATGGAAAACAATGGCCGATGTGCTAGTCTGGAGTTAATTATCATATCAGTGAACTAGGATTGAGTCTGTAAATGATGATGGGCTGCATAGGGTCAATGGAAGATGAGCAGTATAGATGGCTTAAAGAATTGAGATCAAAGTTGTTGCTTCTGCTGTTCTTGTTGCCTTGTTGATATGAAAGTGAGGTGTTTATATTGTTGACAAATAGATATCTAGTCTGATGGTTTTGCTAATCTGTTGAGTTGGTTTTGCAGTATAGTCTATGACCTACAATATACAATTGTGAATTTCTTGGTATTTTCTCCAAGTTTCATATATAATGTTTGTAGTTGCATTCTTTCGGGATCGTATGTGGTGCCTTTTACATTATTATCACTTTGATGAATACGCTTCCCTTACAATGAGCAACCACTTGCTAGTTATCATTTATTGTTGTTATCATGATCATATATAATAATATTATAGTGGTCAGTTTTCGACCCTTTCGAGATCACGACACGTGTCCATCTACCCCTTGGACGATCATGGGACACGTTTCTGTACCCAGAATCTCTGAAGAGTCCTAATCTCATCTAAACTCCGAGTTGTTCAAGGAGCCAAAGGATAGAAAGAGTCAGTTACGATTACCCCTATCTCCAAGCCAAATCTTCATTTGAACCCAGCGGTTACAGCTCGAGAACGGATCAACCACATTGGCAGCTGGATTGACCCCAATGGATAAAGACGAACGTGTGCTCTACCAATTCAAATCAGGATGTTCGGCTTCAAACCGCCTCCATGATAAGCAGTTAAAATAGGATAAGAATGTTCACTTAGATGAGAGTCCTGTAACTTTATTCAAATACAACCACATGTATAAATAGAGAACCCCCTCCAACGAAAGAGGGGCGATCAATTAATCTTAGAAACTCTAGCGCTAGAGATCAAGCGACCACCATTGTAAGTTTTCTGATTATAGTGGAATTCTCTCTCCCTCTGTGTTTTCCCCTTTTGGGTTTTCACGTAATTCTTTGTGTTTTTCTTTAATTTGATCTCTGAAATTCACCAATTTATCTCTGTAAATTGGTGCGTGGATAGCTTCTCCGCCGCATTTGGTGCTTTCATTGAGATTTTTGAGTCCATACTCTTAAGCCTTCCCCATCTGATACCCTTTCACGTCCTCAGAGAGGTTTCAAACAACCATGCCCCCCAAGTGCGCTAATCACAACAACGTCAACACCTCCAACGAACTCGAGTCATCAACACTCTCCCGAGGACAATCCATCCAACGAGTAGCCGACCTACAATGGCAGCTGAGCGAACAGCGAACCCTGGCGGACCGCGAACGAGAGCCAGCCGCCATCCATCGTGATACCGCCAAATGCGAGCGAGAAGCGGTAACAAATAAACCACCAGCTTCTCACGTAAATGAAGGCCCTTTGAAAAGTTCAAGAACGAATTATTGAGTTGAGTGCAAGTGAAGCCCAAATGGACACTCTTCCCAAGCTCATCAACATCCCTTAGCTCTACCCGACTTACGTTTTAAGTTAAACCAAAGGCGCTCCCAAACAACCTCACCCCATGGGGATCCGAAGAGCCATGACACCGGTCCCCTACGAAAATGGATGAGGGGGCATCATGCCTCAACACCCAAGAGGACGGGAAATGCTCCCCCGACATCAACGGAGACCAAGGATGACTCAGCTTTCACTCCTTTGAAGTTACTGATCGATCAGATTTTTCATGTCATCAAGCATCAATCCTGGGTAAGACTTCCCAAGCTAAGCAAGCGCGACCCAGATTCCCTAGAAGTAGGACATTGTTCTTTCATGACATTTGGGGGGCATACCACCCTGAATTGTTATGTCCTCAAAAGGCACATTGAGGATCTATTTCAACGCGAGTACCTCAATGAGTTTGTCCTCGACCAGGAGGAAGACCCGAAGGTCAGAGACACCCAAATGAAGCTATCGACTAAGGCGCTTACTCATCACACCATTCGGGACGGGTAGCCCCGCAAGAAGCAGTGTAATCCTTTGTACTTGAAATAATGCCATGTAAAAGTATGTAATATTCGAGGAAAAGACTATTATCCCAATTCTTTAATGTCTTGTAAAATTTCAATGCCTTCTCCGAGTGCGATGAGCGAGTCAACAACCTATACGGGTCCTATCCTGACGGCTACCCCTCGGGAAGTCTCCTTAAAGACGGAGACTTGTCCACGATTGCTCGGAGCTCAGGCTACAAGGGCGTCGCCCTGACGGCTACCCGAGCGATTCAACGCCTATATGGGTCCTACCCTGACGGCTACCCCTTTGGGAGTCTCCTGAAAGAAGAAAGACGGAGACTTGCCCGCGACTGCTCGGAGCTTAGTCTACACGAGCCTTGTCCTGACGGCTACCCCTCAGGGAGTCTCCTGGAAGACAGAGACTTGTTCACGATTGCTCGGAGCTCAGCTTACACGGACAGCTACCCGAGCGAGTCAACAGCCTAAATGGGTCCTACCCTGACGACTACTCCTCGGGGAGCTCCTGAAAGACGAAGACTTGCCCACGACTGCTCGGAGCTCAGCCTACACGGGTCTTCCCTGACGGCTACCTGAGCGAGTCAACAACCTATACGGGTCCTATCCTGATGGCTACTCCTCGGGGAGTCTCTTGAAAACGGGAGGCTCCTGAAAGACGGAGGCTCACCCACAAAGACTGCTCGAAGCTCAGCCTATATCGGACCTTGTCCTGACGGTTACCCGAGCAAGCCAAAAGACTATGACAGGCTATGCCCTGATGATAGCCTCAAGGCAATCTATATTTCGTTCTTTCAACTATTAAGGAGCCTCCGATTAACCTAGAGGCCTCCTCCTGAACAACTAAATATCTTACAAACACTACAACGAACGCCATGCCTCTACAAGCTACCAAACAAACTATAAACGGGCAGGGCACACACTATAGCATCCGTACGAACACATCAAGAACAAGAGATGGCACAGTTGAAAAGGAGAAGTAATCACCATTATTGATGACAGAAGAAAGGTACGATTTTCTTATTGTAACAGTTACAAAAAAAAGAAAAAGAATATAAATGGACTCGGTTAACTCCGCCTCCGTCCGCTACTTTGACTCTCAGACAATCCTTGAGACCTCTCAGGCCAGCCACCGGTACTCTCAGTCCGATCGCTTGGCCCCTTAGGTCGACGATTCCCGCCTTCGGTGATCACGTGGACCCTCGGATTGACGGCTAGCACCTCCAGCCCGACCGCTTGCTCCTTCGGCTGCCCCTGAGCCAGCCACTCGCGCCCTCTGTTCATTCGCTAGAGCTTAAGATTGTGACTTAAGAACGCAACACCTGTGTCTCCGTAAGCAGATTGCCGTGGGCCGTCCAGAGTTCATTGTAGCGATCAATTTGACACTCTGAATTAGCCCTCAACCCTTTAACATCAACCTCTCGGCGCTCCAAATCTCTCTCCAGCAGTCAGACGGCGCCTTAGCTCCAGCTTCTCGGCGCGTTCCCGATCGTTGATCACCCAAAGTGTGGCGATCTCCATCTGATTGGAGGCGACCTCCTATAACTCCGAGATGTCATCGAGCGCCTTCTTCAGTTCCTCAAGCCGCCCAGGAGCCTCACCCCCAAATTTGGTTTCTCATTCAACTTCTTCATTTCCTCCAACAGATCGGCCGATTTCAAAAAACACCTCGCATACCCTCTCTTCGAGGTCGCTTACCATCACATTGTGAGAAATCAGCACGCAGTCCAGCTAGAGGGTAAGGAAATCAAGCACAACGAGCTCTCTGCGACGAGGAAGCCCGAGCGGCGTCCAGAACAAGCTCTTCGCAACTCTCCTCTGACGAGCATTCAGAAAATCTAGTAATGCTCTGGGCTCATCGTCGAGATCCAACTCCATCACCTCGTCGCCGTCCTCGGGGTCGCAACCCTCAGGCCTCATCCCAGGTTCCTCAAGACACATCACACCCGACAGACCGGCCCCTGCGGAGCCCGAGTAGGTATGGCACACTTGTAGTTCCCGAGCGGTTTCATCTCGAGGACATGCTCCTCTTTCGCTTAAACCTGCCAAACTAGAGGCATGATCCAACAGGGCCATTGGGTCAACAGCTATGGGGGCCTTGAGGCACAACAAAAAACGAGACAAAATTCAGACAATGGAGAAACTTTTCGTTTATTCCTTCAAAAAGCGAGTAATATTGGAACTATACAAAGATAAACAGAAAAAACTCTCAAACACTCACTTTGCCCTTCTTTGAGGCCTCCGAGGAGGAAGTTGGAAGATCCACCCCTTCAGTGGCATCACGATCCGAGGTTCTGGCGGTTGGAGCATCATCTGTGGGGAGACCAGTCACCGGGAGAGCAGCGTCACTAGACAGAGCACGCAGAAAAGCTCCTGTCTCCGCTGCGGGGGACCCGTGTGCCAGAGCACCTCCCATGCCTTGACTTGCCAAGAAGGTTTCAACTTCAAGTGGATATCTCGGGACCGCGTCTCCCTTCTCGTCCTCATATTCATCCCTGTACTTGAATTTGAAGACTTTCATCACTGTTGATACTGGCTCATCACTACTCGGACACTCTCCTCCGTCACAGACTGGGTACATACCTCATTTAAGTCATCCTCGAGGTACACCTTCACATCCTAAAAGGCAGCCCTCTCTGACCCCAACACCGCTTCCGCCTCATCAGCGCATCGACGCGCCTCCAGGCCCCCCCGAATCAACTGCAGTTCTGACTTCTCGTTCAACAACTCGACATCTTTCCACGCAACTTCGCACTCACCTCCTACAACTCGGAGTCCTTTTTCAACTCCGAGCTCCTCTCCAGCTCTCCCTGAAACTCCGGACAGCTAAGTCAAGAGGGATCCCTCTCCCTTGACTCTCCTCGTAGTCGCTCCAGCTCCACCTCCCGACTTCTTTGGACTTCAGCTTCATGGTCCAAATCTGCTTGGAGCCGAGAGATCTTGCCGGCCGCCTCCTCCCTTTAGGAAGCAAGCTCCTCCACTTCTCCGCACAACTCAGCAATCGTGCTCTCCTTCTCCTTTAGGGCGTCCCGGTGAGCGTCCAGCAGCTCGAATGTAAGCACAAAGTTCTGAGGTTAAAACAAGGAAAAAGTCAAACATCAACACAAAAACAAGTCAAAGCAGAAACCCGACAAAGCTTACCTTGAAGACCTCATAATTTTTCAAACGCCGTCGCTGGTCCTTCAAGGGAGGCATCTTGAGCTCCTTCAGTCCTGCAAGGAAGTCTTCATATCCCAAGGCAGGTTCCTCGCCCCCCGTCAGAGAAATGGCCCAAATGTCGAGTTCGGAGCAGGCTGCCCCTAGGTCGGCACCTGAGGCCCAGCACCGGTACCCGAAGAGCTAGCAAGTCTGAGACCCTCGCGCATGGTTCACAGTTGCGGTCTCGGCCGCCGACTCGGCGGGCACCGAGACGGATCGGTCTCGGCGACTCGGATCGGTATCGGGCGATACACGCAAAATGCTACATAGAAAGTTCAAAAAATTCTGAAAAAATCACGACAAATCTTAAAAAAAATGTAGACATCCACATTCATATATCACTAGTCCAAAATATATCTACTAGCACACTAAACATAAAGCGAAAATATAAATAAATGCGTCGTCGGTAGAAGCATATCAAAATACCTGTATAATATAGTAAATTGTACAAATTACATTTATAAATACATACTAATGTAGTTATTTCCACATTGAATTGTGATGAGGTACAAAATCATCATCATAATGCCGAGTCGACCGAGTCAACTCCGATTCTCGGCCGAGTCAGTCTCCTCTGAGTTGAGTCGACCGACTCGTGACTCGGACTCGTCTCGGAGCAAGCCGAGACAGATACGACTCGGCCGACTCGTCTCCGACTCGGCCGAGACTTTGAACCGTGCCCTCGCGACGTTCTCCGCCAGCGAAGGCGCGACAGCTCCCTTCACCTCGAGCCTAGGAAAAGGCTCGGGCCCAATTTCAAATTGACGAAGACTCCACCGTCGCACCCTCCCGCTTAGGAAGCGCTCTGATTATAAGAGGATGCTTCTCTGGCACCTCCGCCTCCACGATCACCGGCTCATGGAGCGCACCTGCACCCTCTTCGGGGGCCTCAGTGGCCAACGATTTTCCGCGAGCACCAGAATCTGCAAGCTCGGAGGGCCCAAGCCGAGCATCCTTCTTCATATGAAGCTGTCTGACATTTGAGGCCGGGCTAGGGGCACCGCCGACCGCAGATCCAGCATTTCCTCATTGGACTCATCGAAGCCAATCCTACCTCTTCTGCAAAAGAAAACAAGCATTAAAGAGCTGCATTACCGAGAAAAAACTAATCTATTTGGGAGCTACCTTGTTGGGAAGGAGAAATCCCGAGGTTTGTGCGGGGCCCTCGTCCTCTTGACGGGGACCACTCGACCCGGGACCATTGGCCTCTCAATAATCACGACCGACAGACTCTTAACTGAGGCCGGTGCCTTTGGGAGAACTGGGGGCACATGAGTCCTATTAGGATTCAGTAACTAACTCCAGTTATGACAGTCATAGTCCACTTACGACAGTCATAGTCCACAACAGTCAGCTCTTGTCAGCTCTTGCAACTTCAACCCGATCTCAGCAATCAGCACCGCACCGAGCAACTGGGTTCAAATTCCACGTGGTCGGGATGACTCCATGCTCATCCTCTGACTCCGCCTCCCACGGACCAATCACCCGGACCACGGTGTCCCGCATGCCATGATCACTATCAACCATGTTGACAATGATCTAATGACTTTTTCGCACCCACTATGGGGCATGAAGTAGAACACATCCTGGGTGGTCTTCCTCAGCACATAGGTTGTGCTGAAGGCCTCTCGTCGACAGGCATCGAGGACAACTAGGGTATAGAATGCCCCGAACCCTAGCACAGTACGCCAGGCCACCCCGACAATTAAGAAGGGGCGATTTTGTAGTAGGTTAGAATGCTGCGGACGAACTTCGTTAGCGGCAGCTTCGGCCCAAGTTCCAGGATCTGGGGAAGCATGTAGACACCATCGTTGGGCGACGACTTCATGAACTCGGTGTCTTGGGCCAGAATTCGACCTTGATTCCAGGAGAGAGGCCAACACCATATCTTACCAGGTATTCGTCAACATCTTCCTCGCTGTGAAGATTCGTAGTTCTTGGATCGAAATCCATGCCAATCCTGGTGCGAAAATGGGATCTCTTCCCCACCTCCACCACGACCTTGCTTCCGCTTGCGTTGCAAGCAGCGCCAGACTTGCTTCCCTTCATCTCCGGAGAAAAAAGGCTGAAGAAAGATCAGAAGACAGGGAGAGCACGAGGAAGAAGACGAGAGATTGTCGAAACTCTGGAAATTGGGGATAATTTTGAAGGTTTGATAAAGAGAGATGCATTAAAACCCTCAGAAGTCGAGAAGCCACGTGACCAGAGACCTACACGTGTCATGACGGATCGAATTTGAACCGTTGCACTTGATTCGCAGTACACATCTCAAGTGCCTTGCCTCTTCAGAAAGTGACGGTTATTTGACCGATGCAACGAAAAATTAGACACGCATTTAAAGTTTTGCCAGTCTGGTCCACAAAAGATTAAAAAGAAGCGACACAGAAAGCCTGAGGCTTAACTTAAGAAGTCTGCTCCCCTCCCTTTCTCTCGGAAGTTCCCGGGAACTCATAATTCCCGAGGACACGTTCCTGACCACCCGCCAAAGAGAGAAGCAGAGGAGGCATCTATAGTGGTCAATTTTCGACCCCCTCAAGATCATGACACGTGTCGCATGACACGTGTCCATACCTAGAATCTCTGAAGAAGAGTCCTAATCTCATCTATACTCCGAGCAGTTCAAGGAGCCAACGGATAGAGATAGAGTCAGTTACGAGTACCTCTATCTCCAAGCCAAATCTTCATTTGAACCCGACGGTTACAACTCGAGAACGGATCAATCACATTGGCAGTTGGATAGACCCCACTAGATAAAGACGAAAGTGTGCTCACCAGTTCAAATCAGGATGTTCGGCTCCAAACCGCCTCCATGATAAACATGTAAGATAGGATAAGATATTCAGTTAGATGAGAATCCTGTAACCTTATCCAAAAACAACCACCTGTGTAAATAGAGAACCCCCTCTAACGAGAGGGGCACGATTAATTAATCCCAGAAACCCAAGCGCTAGAGATCAAGCGGCCACCATTGTAACTTTCCTGAATTATAGTGGAATTCTCTCTCCCTCCGTGGTTTTTCCTTTCGGGTTTTCACGTAAATCTTTGTGTTTTTTTCTGGTTTGATCTTTGCAATTCACCCATTAATCTTTGCAAATTGGTGCATGGATAACTCCTCCGGGAATTACCCACCACAAATATGATAAGATTGAGAAAGTCTAATGTATGATTTTTCTATTACCTTAGGTGGTTCTGCTCCTAAAACATGGGATTCCCTTGTCAGTAACATTATTTACTTGTTAATTACAGGGTATGGGGGAGAAGTTTTGTATTTTACTGTCCTACAAGTTTTTTCTGCTACTAATATGAACATTTAGCATGTTTTTGGTTCTAGAAGAGGGAAAAATATTGACCATAAAATGTTTCCCATTCTTTGGTTACTGAAATAATTTGAAAGGGAATGAAGGGTGGAGCATATTTAAGCTATATTTTACTTTCAAGCTATTGCATTTTATGCTTTTTGTTAAATGTCAAGAAACCAAAATGTTTACACTTATCGTTCTTTTACAACTTTTTTTTCTCCTGATGTTTGATGCGTAATTGTACTATAGATATCAAAACTAATAAAATATCTTTTTCATGGCATGCAGCTCAAAGGGAGAAGTTGTTGGAAAAGCAGCTTCATAGCCTGGTTGAACAACTGACAGCAAAGCAGGTCAGTTTTCCTTGTATTATATTTAAAATTTACCCTCTTTTAGGGTTCCTTTTGCCTATGCCGTCAGCACATTACTACTCTCTATGTTAATTGCATAGTAATAAAAAATATTCCAAATAGCGGACTATAGCCGTTATAGCACCTGCTGTAGTGTTTTGGGCTCTCGACTGCTAATCCTCAGCGAGTTACCCTAGCTGGTAGAAGTTGAAGTGGGCGCTTTAACGCCCGCTTACCTGTTGAACAACCGCTTCGAGTAAGAACACTATCCGCTGAAGCAGGTTTATCTATTTAATCTCTTAACTACTTCTAGATCTAGACCCTCGTTGTAAGAAAAGAAATCTACTTATCATCCCCTTCAACTTCTCAAGCTTTGTCATCTTCTTTTCAAAGTAACAACATAGATCACTTCCACTTTCGCGACAAAAATTATCTGCTGTGGCCGTCTACAATGAATTCATCATTGTTAAGAAGGTTAGTTATTCTTTTTCTAGAGTAAAGAATTGAGTCAGAGTGATTCTTTGATTCATTTTATGGTTTTATATTTAATCCATGGGTTTGAAATCTTGGAATCGGAATCGAAATCTGCCTTTAGTTTCGGTATCAAAATTGACCATATCAACCATATTGGCCATTTCTTCTCGGCATTATCAGTCTCGGCCAAAAAAGATTGAAAACATAATTTAAAATGTTTAAAAATTGTTCAGATAATTAGCATATTTTTGAGAATAATTGATGAAATTTGAATCACATTTCAATAAAATATTGCATTTATGGTTTCAAATATTGACTGACCGATATATGTTGGCAATATCATATCGAATTTTGAGGTGCCCGATACGAGATTAACCGTATAATATTGCCTGATATTTGGGCCGAATTGCCAATATCGTTGATATTACCAATATTTATGGCCGCTATTGGCGGTACTTATAACAAATTCATTGGCTAATACTGATATTGAGATTTTAAAGCATGATTATAATTCAAAGCAGTTGGTGCAAAGATTAAATACATACAAATAGGGTATTTACACGAACAATGCACAAACTAAAAATCAAAGAGATTGTTTGGATGATGAGGGTCTACATGAATAGGAAACTTATAGCACAAATCAGGCTTTTGATATCTTCTGGTTTGAGCTCAATATCTCTCAGGTTGCAGCAGACTACTTGGACCAAATTTGAAGATAATCCCACTTAGAAAACTCATGGCTTAATTCAGGCATTTGATATGCTTCTAATTTGAGTTCAATATCTTCCTAGGCTGTAGTGTATCCCTTGGTGGTGGATCTTGTGTCAGACTACTTAGACAAATTTGAAGATAATCCCACTTTGATCTTCATAGACCAAAATGAGATCACCAAGCAACTCCATAAACATTTCCTTAAAATTCTACTACTTTTATAATTGTATTCCAATCGTCGATTTGTGAAAGATCAAATAAATTTGCTTTTGATTGGTGATTATGTGTAAAAATATCAATTAACATGTACCACACAATTTAAGAGACAACACCACAGAGACCCAATTCATAAGAGAGACCTAACACCAAACTAAACAAGAATTCAATTCGCAATAGAGACTCTCCGTTATCAAGAGATCAGATCCTCTCTTTTCTCAACTGATCCCTTCTCGCTTCGATCTCACGTGAGGACCAACTTAGCATTGGGGAGAAATTTCTGTAGTTTGAGAAGAATCAGATTGGTATCGGCTAGAATCAGAATGGTATGGGTTGATACCAACTGATACAATTCCTGTATTTGTGTTTCCAATCCGATTTGAGCGATTTTGGTCAAGGTTCTAAATATCGGATATCGGAATCGTATCGGATGGGGTTTTTTCATATCGGATATCGGATATCGGGGGAGATATCGGGGATACGCGCGCATATTGGGCGTTCATATCAGACACTATATATAATGAAATATTGGTAATTAAAAGTTGATTTAGAGCCATACATATCATCTACCCAATAAAAATGATGTAATATGCTTGCAAAGATAGTAAAAAATAATGTACATTTGCACGCAGTTGTGCAATAAATAAGTTATTTCATATCGGGTGATATATCGGGCGATATATTGGCCAATATCTGGCGATTTATTGGCCGATATTTCAAATATCGGTCGTTTTTTGCTGCAAACGATATGGCGAATGATTTTCTCATATCGTATCGGCAGCAGGCAAAAAAGGAGATATCAGACGATATCTCGGCCGAATCGGCCGATATTTAAAACAGGGATTTTGGTTACTGGGCTCCGACTTTATACTGTTGTCGGCCGATTCCGATACAATTCTTATCAGAATCGACCGATTTTTCTAACCATGGTTTACTCTTTTTCTAATCTAAAGAGTGAATCAATAATTCTTCATTTTTCTTCTTTTTTTGGTTATTAGAAAGCTTTTTCTAGTTTTCTTGATTATTAATCAATTTTTTGTCAATTGCTTTCCTCTAATTTTCGTTTTTAATTATAACCTATTGGTTGTTTCCTTTATCTCTCCTCCATTGGTCCATGGTTCAAAGTCGCGGTCTCGCTGCTGACTTGGCAGGCATTGAGATGCATCCGGTCGCGGTGTCGCGGATCGGTCTCGGGCGATACGCGCAAAACCCCACATAGAAAGCTAAATAAATTCTGAAAAATCATGACAAATCTTAAAAAAATATTGACATCAATATTTAAGTATCACATGTTCAAAACATATCACCTAACATACTAAACATAAAGATTATGCATAAATACATGCATCATCGATAGAAACATACCAAAATACATGCATAATATAGTCAATTTCATAAATACATGCATAAATATCTGCATAATGTAGTCTTTTTCACATTGAATTATGATGATGCACTAAATCATTATAATTATCACTGCGATAAGTAGAGAAACCGGTACTAGTAATTGCTAATCTCTCAAGTTGTGATCTGTGGCTATAGCCACATTTCTCACCATAATGTTGGTTTGATGTCAAATTCAAACCTTACATTTGACCTTCAAGACTATGATAACTCCGTGAGTAATTATCGCTAGAATTTAGATCTTGCGTGGTATAGTAATTTGGATCCCACGATATAGCACCACCTCGTTGGCTTCTACTAACACCATAAGTCCCTCCATAAGCATCGTTGTTGCCCCCATTATTGTCATCACCATCACCGTCATCGCCGTTGTTATCATCATCACCATCTTCACCATCATCACTATTAGAACTGGATAAAACCCTCACGTTTTCACCACCACCACCATCTGTTTCTCTCACACCTCTACTTTCCTCACTACAATGAATACTTTCATTGAGGAGGAATTTTGAAAAACTTTTTCAACTTTTTTAGTACTCTCCAATGATAACATGCTTTTGATTATTTTTTGTTTCGATGAGAACATGAAAGGATCAATTCTTTTGGTAGGTTTTATACTTCTAAATCATATCTAAAATTAAATTTAAATTATACTAGATCTATACTTTCAAATTAAATTTAAAGCATATTGGATCTATATTTTTTTAAAAATGATATGTTAAATTAAATTAAAAATTAAAATTTAACTTAAAATAAATTTCAAATTAAATTAAATTTATATTATATTATACTACTTAAATTGTAAATTAACTAGAGAAAGGGAGAGATTGGTAAAGAGAGATACAGAGGGAGAAAGGGAGAGATTGGTAAAGAGAGAAACAGAGGGAGAGATCTGAGAGATGAGAGAGGGAGAGAGACAGAGAGAGAGGGACAGAGAGGGAGAGATCGGAGAGAGGGAGAGAGACTGAAGAGAGGGACAGAGAAAGAGTCTGGGAGAGACAGAGAGACCTTTATAGAAGGAAGCACTCGACAGAGGCGGCGGTCTCGCCGGCGAAGGAAGAGGAAGGCGACGTCACGGGCTTACGACGATCTCGCAGGCGGAGGCCAGATCTGATTTTTCCCTTTTAACCTCATGGGCTCACGGGTCTACAACGATCTGAGACTGACTCGGAGCCAACTTAGCCTCGACTTGGTCAGTGTTCTAAATATCCCCGATATAACCCCGATATTGCGCCGATATTGCGTTTACGGCACCTAGCCGCAATGATTTGGCACATTCAAACCGATGTAGCGATTTTCACCCAAAATCGCCGATAAATCGGCATGGACCCGATATATCGGCCGCAATTTCGACGATTTTGGACCCGATATAGCGTTCACACTCAATTTCTAGGTTAGATATTTGGGTAATTCGAGCGATGTGGCAATATGACATTTGTGAAGATTCTACACTTGAATAGTGATTATGTATTTATAAGCTTAATGCAAGTTATCGAGTTAAGTATATCTTAAACATATAAGTATGCTGTTTTATGTAGCTTTATATAATTTATTCATATATTGTCTTATTGAGATGCAATTTAAGACAAGAAGATATGTATATTTACAGTCTGATTTTGGAATCCGATTTTTGAAATATCCCCGATATGTCCCCGATATATCCCCATCCCTGATAAATTTTCCCGGCCGATGTAGCCGCTGTGGCCGCCATTTAGAACACTGGACTTGGTTGAGTCAACCTGAGTCGTCCCGCAACTCGGCCGAGTCAAGGCTGAGTCGGCCCGAGTCGGTCAAAACTCGGGGTCAATGGGCGAATCAGGTCTCGTTCTCGTGTCGTAACTGGATCGGCCGAGTTTTTGAACACTGATTGTCCTCTTATGAAAAAACTCCCTGTAGCATGGACCTATCTCTTTTCTTCTCTTGTTTCTTTTACACACATTTTGCGTCGAACATTTAATTTAGTTATCATTAGAATTTAGAATAATTATAATCATCATGTAGAAACAATATCTATTGACTTTTAATTTTTTCTAATTAGATAGTTAGATAATATACTTAGCAATTTTAACACATTTCTATTTATATATTTATAATTAATTTTTAAGAGCACATTTATGTTTATGTATATGTTTATATAGATTATCTATACATGTTAGTTTTATTTATTTATTAATTTAAATACCTACCCCGCTTTAGCGGCTGCTTAAGCTTCCGCTAACCGCTTTAGCACTTAGCAATACCCTCCTGTTGCATTCTGCTATTTGGTACTCTTTTAATAACTTACAACTTTACATATGTGTGCATGGGCTTCATCTCTAAGAGAGTTGGCTATCATATGTGTGAACTATTACTTCTGTTTTGATTAATATAGTTTGTATATCCTTTTTCTGTTCTATTAATTTTACCATGACCTTTTCTTTTATTATTGGTAACTTTCATGAACTTCTTAACTTTCTGCGCGCGCGCGCGCGAGGGGGGGGGGGGGTTGATGTCATAAAGGCTTCATTCGAGCCAAGGATCGATGGATGTCATAAATGTCTTTTTACGGGTATTTTGGGTCAGGTTTAAGCCAGACTAGTAAAATTAAGAAATTTTTTCTTCCCCATTATGCAAAAAAGAAAAAACCAAAAGATTGAAAACAGAAAAAGCCTAAACTAAGATTCATGTGATTTTTTAACTCCATATTGTTACAATTATCCACTCAACATAATTACAATATACTAGTTCTCAGATCAACTTGAATAGTCTCAATGTATTCCATGTTGTTATGACTTACTCATTTTTTACAAAGATTTTTTATAAAATATTGAGCTAAAAGTCCACTCATGTAAACTCGGTCTAAAACAAGGATGGGGAATTGGGTGATTTTTCTAAATTAAAATATTTAGTCAAACTCAATCATCTTGGACCCTGATCGGAACTTTTGCAATCCGCCCTAGCCTCCGTCTAGTTTGGTAGCCTCCACGCAGTTGAATTATAAGAGGATTTGGTAGAGCTTTTGTATGGTTTTAGTTTTGGTTAGTGTTAGGGTTAGGAGAAGACCCAGATATGAAGTTGCTCGAGGATGCCACAATAGTCTTCATCTTCCAGCAGTGGCGTTTGGCTGGATCTACCATCGCTCGATGAATTTAATCAGACTTGGTGGAACTTATGTTTGGTTTAGATTTAGTCAGATTGGATGCAGAAAATAAAGATGAAGATGGTAAAGGAGTGGATTCCCAGGATCTGGTGCTACTCTAGGATAAAGATGCCACCACAGCCTCCGTCTTCCAGCAGTGCCGTTTTGGCTACATCTACCAATGCTAGAGCAAGGCGGTTCTCGCTTTGTGTTGGGGGGGGGGGGGGTAGTAAGAAAGAGTAGTCTAGGCTTTAGATGCCATTGATCATTCTTGATGAAGGGTTAAGACACCTTAGGTAATATTGTAAATACATCGTTGTTGGGGGCTTGGGTGGGTTGAGGTCGAACATCGAGGCTGCTTTTTGACCTGAGCTGAGGATTTCTAACGTGGGCTGACAAGCTGATAATCTTTGGAGCATGACATCTTTTTTATAGGTTATAAGAACTGATGCCCACTCCTTCATTTGGTAGAAACGATTCATAATAAGGTTTGAAATCTGGGAAATTAATATCCCATATAGTGCATCTCTTTTAGGTATCACTATCAGCTATTTCAACAGTTTTGCTGGTTTTGAAGCAGATTATTCGAATTTTGGCAGTGGAAACTTAAAAAAAGAAATTAATTTAATTTTCTAAAAGTAGTCAGAAAACTAGCAAAGCAATGTTTTGTTATGTTTTTTAGCAATTGATGAAGTTTCGATGAGGTTTTGCTGAAATCATGATAATTGACTAGCTGATGCACTAGAGGTGCAGTATATCAATGAATAATCTAAGATGAATGAATTAATAAATAAGTTAAAATTTGTTGATTTGGACCTAAAGAAGTTTTAGGTGCATGCAAAATACAAACTGATTGCTTAATTCACCTAATGTCATTAAACTTACATTTACTTTGCTTGAATTGTGTGGATCTAATTTGTGAATTCTATGGTTTGAACTAATTCAACATGCCTTCACAGATATTAAAGTATTTTATTTCTTTTTGCTACTTTATATGGATTTTATGTTTAATCAATTATGATGATAACTCAATACGATTTTTTTGGTTTAAAACTTTAGATGCTGTTATTTGTTAATCTGTTAAATTATTTATTATTGAGGGTTATTTCTTGATGCATACATTTGTAGTAATCTATGCAGTACATATACTTCATCGAAGGAGACATACATGTGTCAGATACTTTTCTGACACTTGAATACTCCGATACTTGATCAATACATGTCGGTCACTCCTCTAATGTATTCTAAAATTTGAGACATATTTTAGACGCATCAGAGATATATGCTAGACGTAACTAAGACTACAAAATTAAACAAAAAAAAAAAATCTAATTTTGAATAGAATTTACGGCTTTATTATTTGTAAATGCATTGCATTTATATAATTTTCTTATTCTCAATAAGGATCATCCTCATAATTATTGATTTATATAATTCAAAAATATTTTTTAACTAACATTAGTGTTGTAATCTAACAAAATCATGATACATATAATGAACATTAAGATACACAAGTATAGTTTAATTATTATCGTATGTTTATACATATGTGATATTGTATTTTTATCCTATATCTATATTTGTGCATTATATATATACATTTGTGTATCTATGTATATGGATACACGTAAAAACACAAATATATACATATAATATTTTTCGTATATATGTCGTATCCATGTCATAGTTTTACAGAACTAGTATACCGTGAAGCGGTGGGAATCGACTGACCGACCGAGATTGGAGGTTTCAAAGGAGCGGTTGCCGGAAGATTAGAGAGGAGGAGAATTTGAGGTTTGGGCATGAGAAGCATGTTTCGAGATGCTTGAGACTGACTCTGACCACGAATAACTGAAAGTGAATAAAGAACTTTTGAAATTGACCCAAGAATGCTGGATTCAAAGTGGAGATGGACCAAATGTGAGGGAACAAGGGATTCAATTTTGTTAATGAGAACAGATTCACCATGGCAAGGAAAGTTATCGGGGTGCAACCATAAGTGTCGGATTCGGTGTCAATACTCTTAGAATTGAAAACAAAAAGGAAAAAGGAATGAGGAAGAATATGATATGGTTACACAGAGATGGATTCAGCGAGGCGATAACTAAAAATCAACTAGGGGGGGCAAGTTGGTTTACGATTACTACCAATTTATTTGCTCCAACGTATATGGATCACTAAGTCATTACTGAATAAAATTGTGATCTGAATAAACTATTCTCTACATAGTACATAATAAAATCACATCCTCAAATAAGAATGGGAAGGAAAAGAAAGCAGCAAGAGCATAGCATTGGCACCCGTAATACCTATTTACCTCTGGCTAGAGAAAAACAAAAAGCAACAACTTTCTAACGACGAAAGTCCCCAACTTCACTTATGAAGATTTTTACCAAAGAGCCCTCTTTCCAATTTTTCTATATTAAACACACAAGCACCCAAGTAACTCATAATCCGAAACCTCATACTATGTATACAACTATTGCAAAGCAGGAATTATTCTTCATAAACTTGTTTTAATTAACCCTGAAAAGAGGACATACCAATTGGAGGAATACAGGATCTGATGATCTTAGTCTGAGGGCTGGTTCAGTAGGAAGCAGCCTAGCTGGAAAACTTCCTAGATCCCATTCTGGTAAAGAGAGTAGTGACAAAGAAAGATGTTAAGTACTAAATTAGAAATAACTATCAGTTTTATTGTTGAAAGTTCAGTGGAAGTTGAGTCTCCTTTCTTTCTTTAATAATCATTTACTGTGGAGAATCTTCCAATAACCAAATCAGCAGGACAATCATCTTAGATGTAATGAATCTCTAGTAAGTTAAGCACATAATCACCATCATTGAAAGCTTGACGACTGTCAGCAACGATAATATGTGACAAGATCATGTGGGCCATGACAAATTTGTTTATTTTTCTAAATTTGCTACTTCAGTTGCCCACTTACAAGCCTTGCAATTGATTCTGGGATTATTTAAACCATAGTATATGTTAATTACATAACTTTAAAAACAAAGGCACCAGGCTTATTATCTGTAAAAATAAAACTAAAAGTAAAAGCAAAACAGCGGTGTTTGCAAGCTATGTTGAATGGATACTTCAATTAAGGAGCCATATTAGTTTCCTATGTGTCCAATATACTTGTTGGATACTTTTCTTAACGTATCCTAGGCGTATCGGAGATTGTATCAAGACTAGGGAGTTATAAATTATACTGGTTGAATGACACTCATTTGATTTGCAGATGATTTATATTATTTGTCCACTTTTTCAGGTATTTATCAATGTATAACTTGAAGGTATATTACAGTATCTGGTAATAACAAGTTTCAATTGTGATCTCATTGTAGAAGGTGATTCCAAGAACAATATTAATCAAATGTCAGGAGTGTACAAACTTCAATGGTTTTTCTATATCCAACACCTAAAAACAAGCATTTGATTCTTCTGCAAACTCAGCAACAAGTTCATGATAATCAAATGCCGAGACGGAGAGCCACTCACCTCCGCATATGTACGGCCCCGGGCGAAGCATGATGAGAAACCCAGCCTATGTGCAAGCTTCAGAAACGCTTCCAAATCTGCAATCTCATCAAAAACCCATTTACTCGGCATCGGTTCATGCAAATTCCAAGGGACATAGATCTGAATAATGTTCAATCCGAGCGCCTTTGCTCTTAAAACCCCACAATCGAGTGTCAAAATTTGAAATTTTTGGGAAAAAAACCCATTTGGGGGCAATTTTGTGTGGGAGGTTTACCTGGGGAAGGATGCTGAAGTAGTGGAGGTCACTGCCGATGATCTGGAATGGCAACTGTCCCTCTAGAACCTGTCGTCGAAGATGCTGAAGCTCGAGCTCTGCTTGTTGTTGTGATGGCGGAGATGAGAATGAGAGTGAGGGTGAGAGGAGAAAGTGAGGGGAGAGGAGCGAAAAAGGCGAGGATAGAGGGAGGCGAGAAGGATAAAGAGGACATTGCTGACAATGGAGAGGGGAGAGGGGAGCGGGGCAGGTGGTCGGACAGAACTCGAATGTTTGCTAAATGTCAAACCTAGCCCCTGTAAATGGCCTTCAAGACTATGATAACCATGTGAGTAGTTATCATGTCCACTCGAATAATCATCGCTAGTACTCAAATGATCTGTATCTTGTGTGGCATAATATTCTGAATCCCAATGCCTACGCTGTTGTGAAATCCTTGCTCGGCCTCCATGATCTGTATCTTGTGTGGCATAATATTCTGAATCTCATGTCATAACACCACCTCGTTGGTTTTCACCAACACCATGAGTCTCTTCATCATTACCGCCATACCGCCATAACCGCCGTCATCATCATCACGACCGTCACCGCCATCACCGCCGTCATCATTATCGCCATCACCATCGTCGTCATCATTGCCATCACCGCTACTTCCGTCACTACGACGAATACCTTCATTCAACCAACTTAAGTCATTTGGTGGTAACATTGGTTGTTCTTCCTCCCGAATCCACTCATCCAATATATCATTATTGAAAATATTGTTCAGATCAATTGGGTTGTAATAATCATCAGTTTCGCTTTTGCATGTCAAGTTTCTTACTCGCAACCGCATATTGTAATGCACAAATACTAGTTTATGCAACTTTTCATTGCCAACTAGTTGTGCAATTTTGTATGAATCAGCGACCACGTGCTCCAATTTTTTTCACAACCCAACAAAGAACATGCTTGGCTTAAAACTTTGATGGCAATTTTCTGCAGATTGGGAGCTTCTTCGTCATAGTTAATCCACCAATCATCTGGAAGAGATTGTTGTACTGCTCTTCTAGTTAGTGAGCTTTCAAATTCTCCAACTCTATTCACAAAGAATTTTATCTGTAAGAATCTACATCATAAGTGTTAATATTTGCATAACATTATATTGATGGAATAAATAAAATATTATTGCTTCATTAATAGCTCTTGCTTGTTTATTCAAATCCGGCTCCAATCTTTTAATGACCTCCTTTAATCCATTTCTCACTTCTGAATGTATAAAAGTTTTTTTGAATATTATAGTGTTGGATTTAAAAAATATGCTGCAATAATGTAAGTAAATAATTGTTATGATATGACAGTTTCAATTTCTATTCAACAAATATGATTTCTAGGCAAATGAATTACCAGCAGTATGCAAGTGTCTATGCAATTGTCCCTCCCATGCAAGTGTCTATGCAATTGTTTATCCATAGCTTTATATAATAGATAATGTAGGTTTCTCGTCCTGGTCCACTATCTTCAAGACTCTAACAAGAGGATCCATAATGTTTTGGACCTCTCTTGTCTTCTTCCAAAACCAATCAGTCAGAATGAGATTAGTAACCTTATCTCTCACACTTTTACTCCTTTCCTTGTTGAATTCACGTCATTCACTTGTTGTACACATTCTTTTCAAATCTTATTCATAGTGAATAAGGCTTTCAATAGAAATAAACTCGGTGGCAAACCGTCTTATACCTGGTCTCAACAAATCTCTATCTCTGGTAAATAGCTTCATTAATTCACCACTTTGAGGCTATTGTAAATGAATGATGTGATCATCTTAGCATCATTTAATGTCTCATTAACTGATTTTCACTTAGTCAATATCTTCAAGCATCAAATTAATGCAATATGCTGCACAAGGAGATCAAAACAAATGTTCTCTTCTCCATCAACAAGTGCCCAGCTGCTTTGAAACTTGCCTCATTGTCTGTTACAACCTGCACAATATTTTCTTCAACTTCATCAGCAGCTTTATCCATTAGCAAGAATATATATCAACAGTCTTCGAGATATTAGTAGTATCAACAGAAGTATGGTAGATTATGCTTCTATCACAATAAATTATGAAATTAACAATAGGCTTTCTATTCTGGAAACTCCAGCCATCACACATGATCGTGCAGCCATACTGCAGCCATTTTGCTTTTCTTGAAGCAATATATACTTCAATTTCTTTCGTTTCCTCTAAATAAAGATTGCCAATCTGGTACCCTGTAGCGCCTTTTACATCTGGGCCTGCCTCCGCAATAGTATTAATCATGACTTGGTAGTAAGCACCACTATCAGCTGCATTGAATGGTATTGCATTGTAGTGGAAGAATTTCGTCATGGATTTTCCTACCTTTTTAATATTCTCAGTTGAGAACATGCTTTTGATTGATTTCTATTTTGTTGGGACTATGTATGTAAGGATCAATACCACGAGCTGAAATTTCAGCTTCTGTAGTAGTAAAACTCCGACGCAATCCACGGTTAAGCTTGATCCTGAAGGCTACGAACTACTGCCACCAGTATCTCTTGTATGACCTTCTGCCGCTCTCCAAGCTATTTCACGACTTTCTTTCATAGCTTGTTTTAATTGTCTTTTTTCAACTCCTTCCAAACCACCTTCTTCAATTTCATTATCATAATCTTCATCGGCCATATCATAAAAATCTTCCTTACTTAAAGATTTCATAGTCGCCTTTTTTGGATTTTATGGCTGCTCTTTTTTTGCTACCTTCAGAAAGATGTCTCATTATTTGAGATATTTCTTTTGGTACTCGCAAACATCCTTCAACCTGATTAGGTACATGTGCTATATGTTGTCTCAATCTAGTGATACCACCATGGACTTGTTCTCCACAATAATTACACTTCACAAGTTTTTCACTTCCACCAATAGAGGTACCATGGTCCCATCCAATATCGCGTTGCTTTGGAGCCATACTGAAATTTAAAAAATTATCTGTTAAATTAAATTAAAACTAAAATTAACTAAATTAACTAAATTAAAATTAAATTAAACTTAACTAAATTAAATTAAACTAAACTAAACTAATTTATACTAGATTAAACTAAATTAAATTAATTACAAACTAAATTAAATTAAATTAACTTTGAAAAAATTATTAAATTACCTAACTTAATTAAAATTTCAAAATTATATTAAATTAAACTAAATTAAGTTAAACTTAACTAAACTAATTTAAATTAATTTAAACTCAAATAAAGAAAGAGACTGAGGTTGAGAGAGAAGCAGAGGGGAGAGAGAGAGACTGAGAGAGGGACTGAGAACAGAAGGAGAGAGAGATGGAGAGGGAGAGATCGACAGAGAGAGGGAGAGATGCAGTGGGAAAGAGACGGAGAGGGAGAGAGATCGACAGAGAAAGAGAGGGAGAGAGATGACAGAGAGACTGAGGGAGAGGGGCAGAGGGAGGGACGCAGAGGGAGAGAGATCGACGGAGAGGGGCAGAGGGAGGGACGCAGAGGGAGAGAGATCGACGGAGAGAGAGAGAGGGAGAGGCGCAGAGTGAGAGGGATCGACGGAGAGAGGGAGACACAGAGGGTGAAAGAGACAGAGAGGGAGAGAGATCGACAGAGAGAGGGAGAGACGCAGAGGGGGAGAGAAACAGGGGGAGAGACGCAGAGGGGGAGAGCGACAGAGGGACTGAGGGGGAGAGAGGGACAGAGGGAGACGTAGAGGGGGAGATATTGACAAAGAGAGAGGGAAAGAGGGCATCGGGACTGGGGGGAGAGGTCAGAGGGAGAGAGTGGGTACCTGGCCGGCAGAGCGAGCGGAGCGAGCGGTGACGATTTGGATCTGCAGAATTTTTTTCCGTCGCCTTACTATGTTTATATGCGTCGCCTTCGATCACGGGTGAAAAGGGGTGATCCAGTCGAACCCGGATCGGGTTCGATCGGGTTTGACTCGGAGCCGACTTGGGCAACTAGGGCGAGTCTTGGAAGACTCGGCCGAGTTGGCCGAGTCGGTTTCAAGACTCGGCCGAGTTGGCTCCGAATCGAACCTGATCCGGGTTCGACTCGGATCACCCATTCGACTCGGGCATTCGAGTTGTCTCGGACTAGGCCGAGTCGTATCCGACTCGGCCGAGATTACGATCCCTGATAGAGACTAGTATTTTGTGAATGACTCTTAGCAATGTGACAAATACGCATTATTTAATGAAGGTGTTAATATCTGGATGCAAACGCGGCCAACAAAAATGCTTTTGAAGTAATGTCATCGTTTTATCTCGTCCAAATGTCCACGGAGTCCTTCATGAGTCTCCTTGATAATTGCTTGTCAGAGTGAACATTCAGGAATGCATAATTGATTGTCCTTGAATAGAAACCCATCAAGTAATGGGAGTTGATTAAAAGGTCCTTTGGAACATTCCTCCCGAATCTCGTGGAAGAAAGGATCGACTGCATAAAGTTCCTTGAGAACCTCGAAAACTACTACTTTCACTTGCATGGTAACAAGCAGAGAATGTCTTCAACTTAATGCATCGGCTACCTGATTTTGAGAACCTATCTTGTGCTTGAGATGAAAAGTATAAGATCGTAGAAATTCTACCCACTTGGCATGTCTAGAATGTACTACAATGTAGTTTATATTGACTATTGATATACTTGAGTGCTTCATGATCTTCTTGCTAAGTACGGCAACAATTCCCACATTAGAAGCATCACAATCAACCTCAAAGACTTTGGCGAATTCTGGAAGAGCAAGAACGGGAGCTTCAATCATTTTGTGCTTGATGATTTCAAAACTCTTTTGAGCATCAGTCGCCCATCTGAAAGTACCACCTTTTAAGCACTCAATGATGGGGGCAATAATAATGCTAAACCCCTTTGATGAATCTCCGATAAAATGAGGCAAGTCCATGAAAACTTCGGATGTGATGTATAGTTGCAGGCACAGGCCAAGAAGTGATTGCTTCCACTTTTGATGGATCCACCTTGATTCCTTCTGCCGAGGCAATAAAGCCCAAAAACACTAGACTATTAGTTACGAAATCACACTTTTGTAGATTAGCATACAACTTCTGCTCTCTAAGAACTTCAAAAACTTGCTTAATATGCTCCATATGTTCTTTGTAATTTCAACTATAGATGAGAATGTCATCGAAGTATACGACAAGAAATTGACCAATAAAAGATTTGAAAAGATGATTCATGAGCCGCAGGAAGGTACTGGGAGCATTCGAAAGTCCAAATGACATAACCATCCATTCATATAGATCATCTCTAATCTTGAAGGCTGTCTTCCACTCGACACCTGGCCTCATTTGGATTTGATGATATCCACTACGGAGATCAATCTTAGACAAGAAAGTAGCACCATGAAGATGATCGAGCAGATCATCAAGTCAAGGAATAGGAAAGCGGTATTTGATGGTGATTTTATTAACTGCTCAGTTGTCCATACACATATGCCATGACCCATCTTTCTTCGGTACAAGGAGGGCGGGAACAACACAAGGGCTCATGCTTTCTCACACCAATCCTTTGGCTATTAGGGATTCAACTTGTCGTTGAAGCTCCTCGCTTTCTTTCGGATTCATGCAGTAGTGACCTTTATTTGGAAGAACAACACCGGTCACAAGATCGATGCAATGTTCTATCTCTTTCATGGACGGGAGGCCGACTGAAATCTTTTTTGGAATAATATCCTGGAACTCTTGAAGAAGAGGCTTCGTTATCGGCGGAACTCCCTTTTCTTCTTCATTCCCCTCCATGACCACTAATGCAACCCCTCAAATTCTCGAACAAATTCTTCTTTAGAAATAAAATTATTCCCTGTAGGATTTAGAGGTTTCGAAGAAACCTTCATCTTGGAAGAACCCAAGACAATTTTGCTCCATCCTTAATAAAAGAATAGGAATTTTTGAAGCCATCATGGATCACCCGTTGGTCGTATGCAAGGACGACCAAGTAATAAGTGACGCGCATCCACGGAGATTACATCTCACAACACCTTGTCTTGATATTTGTCACCAATAGAAAATTGTACCAAACACTTCTTGCTTACTTTAACTTCAGCTCCTATACAAAGCCACAAAAGCTTATAAGGGTGAGGATGATTTTCTGTCTTGAGATTCAGCTTATCAACCATGGTTTCTGCCACTACGTTCTTACAACTTCCACCATCAATAATAATGTCATACACTTTGCCTTGTGAAGTGCATCGTGTATGAAATATATTGTTGCGAAGCCAAGAAGTATCCTCAATGGGTAATACCTTCAAACTTCTCCGAACAACAAGAGTCTCACCATGATCTTCATAAATGATATCTTCTTCTGCTGGATCTTCATCAAAGATGGGTGATGACTCCTCGAGTGACTCAGGTATAATCTCCTCTGTGAGGGTAATTATCTTTTGATTTGGACACTCGGAGGCAATACATCCAAATCTATGACACTTGAAGCACTGTCGAGAATTAGGAGTTGTGGTAGTTCACTTTAGTAGAAATATCACGCCTTGCTGGAGCTTGTGACTCTATAGCTTTTGTGGGTTGTGAACCACTCCGGTTGGAAGCGTTCCCAAATGATCAAGTACCGCCGCTACTCATTGGCGGACGCTTTTCTTTAAGCTGCTTCTGTACCTTCTTGGCGAGTTTGAAGACATCATGATATGACCAATAAGGTTGGAGTTAGACCACATCGTGAATCTCTTGATGAAGTACACCAAGAAAACAAGCAATAGTTTGCTCTTCCGGCTCCGAGATGCCTCACCGTAACATGAGATGGTCGAGCTCCTCAATGTATCCTTCTATGGATAAATCATTTTGCTTGAAATTGTGTAGCTTGAGATAAACATCTTGCAAGTTTCTCTGGTAAGAACTTTTTCTTGAGCTCTTCATCTTCTCCCAAGAGATGATTTTAGGCTTGCCCATATGTGCTCGCCTAATTTTGAGTTGCTCCCACCATATAGAGGCATGTTTCTTAAGCTTGATAGCAACAAGAAACTTTTCTATGCTCAGGCACCTCTTTGAACTCAGAGACTCGCTCAATGGTATTGAGCCAATCTAAGAATTCATCGAGTTGGGTTTGACCTTCATACTCCGTAATGTCAACTTTGATATCAAATCCTCGATGAGAATCATTACTTCTTCGACCTTGGCGATGAGAGAAAGCCTCATCTTCACTTGAAACTCGGTTATAAGCTCGATGGAAAGGTTAGTCTCTTCCTCAGTAGCACTCGAATAATCCTCCTCTGAAATATGATGAAATCGTGATTGAGATGTTCCTCGTTGTGCGAGCTGCTCTTGGAGTTGCTGCACTTGTCTCCTTAATTCTTCCAACTCGATATCGCGAAGATCACGTCACGAGTTGGGGTTGCGGGTTGCATTAACATTGGGTCTTCTTCCTTGACACCTAGACATGATCACCAAAGGCTCTGATACCAATTCATACCGACACAGTGTAGTTGAGATGAAGAAATGGATAAGAAACTACCACTCGAAGGATACAGATGTCATCACCTTAGAGTAAATAACAGATAAATGGGGTTAGTCGACCAAGCTAGAGATACAGATAACACCACTCTAAAGAGATGTGAGAAATCACCCCTCCAAGGTCCCCTCCTTAGAGATGCAGATAACTCCTCACACAATGTAATCCACCAAAGAAATGTTAGTAACGAGGAAAGCATAATGCTTAACAATAATCAAACTCAAAGTGCCATTTTCATTAGATTTTTCAAGATATATATAGGCTTGAAACACCCCTGCAAGCATTAGTATTCAGAAATCTAGAAGACTTATAAGAGACATATAAATATTAAAAGTCGCACTTAAATGTCCTAGGAAATATCAAAAGACTATATGCAGTTTAGTCTGAACACCATGTGGTATTCTGATGATAACTTTCTGTAGAGGGCTTCAATTAATTTAAGACCGGTTTAAATGAAAAAAGACTCGAAAATCTATCTAGCACATCAAACGGGGAGTAGTTTGAGTTTTCTAGAGAAATTTATGACCAAATCATTCACTGCTATGCATGCAGTCCAGAGAATTTGAAAAAGGTATCTTGAGCTACTTGTGCTTCTGCATCACATAGTGTCATACCTAATGCTCTAGTTGGTTGGGCAACTACGAATCGTTTTAGCATTACCTAGCTACATATTTTTGAAGTACTTCCTATTGCTACTCGAACTGGCGACTCCCAACTAGCTACTTGCTTTCTCAACTTACCTGATGTATTGATTAGGAAAACAAACAATCAAGACAACTAGCACTCGGCGCACTATCACAAACTCTGATGCAATGCTAGAGCAGAAACCTCATAGTATCACCAAACGTTGCCTTGATAATATCATCATTATTTGATTATTCGGTAAGCATCAAGTATTACACACAAGTGTATAATACAAAGCATCACGAAAACTGAAGTTACTGGACTGCTCCATCTCATCTTAAAAGTTTATATTGTTCTTTGTATACCTTGCTGGTGTATTTTTCTTTGTATAGCTTGCTGGAACAACATGAAGACTGAATTGAATATCAGTGTTCGAAGACTCGGCCGAGTCGTATCCGATTCGGCGAGCTTCGAGACGACTCGGAGGCCCGACTCAGTGGACTCAGCCCAGGGGAGCCTGGATCAGCCTAGACTCGGAGTCGAATCAGCCGAGTCTTCCCTGACTCGGCCGAGTCAGCCAATTCGACTCCGAGTCGACGCCAATTCGGGCTCGCAGTTGTTCGCCCGTGACGCGTCGCCTATAAAGCGAGGAAAAAAAATCAGACTTACCTTTCCGATCGCCGCTCCTCGCCGGTGCTCCGTTGCTCGCCGGTGCTCTGTCGATCGCCTATCGCCACTGCGACTGCTCCAGCTACCTCTCTCTTTCCCTCTCCGATCACTTTCTCTCTCTACCCCTCAGTCTCTCTGTCCCTCTCGCTCTCTCCCTATGTACTCTCTCCCCCCTCTCTCCTATCACTCCCTCTCCTTTGACCTCTCTCCCTCAGTCTCTCTGTCCTCTCTCTCCCCCTCTCCTTTTGTATTCTCTGCCCCTCTCCGATCGCTCCCTCTCTCCTTCTGACCTCTCTCCCCCTCAGTCTCTCTGTTCTTTCTCTCCCTCTGTCTTTCCCCTCTCCGTCTCTCTCTCCCTCTGTCCCTCTCCTAGCTCTCTCTCCCTACCCTCTCTCAGCTCTCTCTGTCTCCCTCTGTCCTCTCTGTCCTCTCTCCCTCAGTCTCTGTCCTCTCTCTCCCCCCTCTGTCCTCTTTCTCCCATCTATCTTTGTCCCTCTCACTCCATCTCTCCCCCCTCTGTTCCTCTCCCCCTTCCCCTCAGTCTCTCTATTTAACAGTTTTTTAATTTAATTTGGTTTAATTTAGGTTAGTTTAGTTTAATTTAGTTTAATTTAATTTAGTGATTTTATTTGAGTTAGGTAATTAAGTTAGGTAAATTAATTTAAATTAAGTTAGGTAATTTAGTAATTTTATTTAATTTAGTAAACATAATATATAGTAAATTTAATTTATTTTAAGTAGCTATGATGTGATTTAGTTAATTTAGTTAATTTTAGTTTTAATTTAGTTAATTTAGTTAATGATATGGATTCTCACAGATAAAATTATTTGTGGATGGAGTTAGAGAATTTGAAAGGTCACTGACTAGATAAGCAGTGTAACAATCTCTTTCAGCTGATTGGTTTAACTATGGCGAAGAAGCTCCCAATATTCAGGAAATTGCCATCAAAGTTTTAAGCCAAACATGTTCTACATCGGGTTGTGAAAGAAATTGGAGCACGTGGTCGTTGATTCATACAAAATTGCCCAACTGGTTGGCAATAAAAAGTTATATAAACTAGTGTTTGTGCATTACAATATACGGTTGCGAGTAAGAAACTTGACATGCCCCAAAGCGACACTGATGATTATTACAACTCAATTGATCTGAATAATATTTTCAATGATGATGATATATTGGATGAGTGGATTTGGGAGGGAGAACAACCGATATTACCACCAGATGACTTAAGTTGGTTGGATGAAGGTATTCGTCGTGGTGACGAAAGTGGCGTGACGGCGGTGACGACGACGATGGTGATGACGGCGGTAATGGCGGTGACAGTAGTGGCGGTTATGGCAGTGATGGCGGTAATGATGAAGAGACTCATGGTGAAGCCAATGAGGTGGTGTTATGACATGAGATTTAGAGTATTATGCCACACGATACAGATCATGGAGGCCGAGCAGGGATTTCACAACAGCGTAGGCATTTGAATCGGTTGGTTGATTTGAGTTCTAGCGATAATTATTCGAGTGGATATGATAACTACTCACATGGTATCATAGCCTTGAAGGCCATTTACATGGGTTGGGTTTGACACTTGGTCAACATTCTAGCACTGATTATTTTAGCACTGGTGAATATTCTACTAGCAGCGCTGAATGTCGAGTTTTGGGTATTATCACCATGGAGCTGATATTGCACAACCCTTACCGCCATATTACTCTGATGCTG